>AWOL01S0085209.1:0-10642 GCA_000715115.1 Nicotiana otophora
TAGTAAATTACTCGGATCTTGGCAAGGACGCCTTTCTTCTCTAGGGTTCGAGTGACTAGGGTTTTGAGGTCCATCATTTCTCTTGTGTAATCGTCCATTTCTGAAGATACTGAAATTCTTCTCCACTTTCGGGCTCTACAGTCTGCAAAGAATAATGTTGCTCTTTTCTAAGGGAAGGCCTATGCGCTTTGCCCCTGTCTCTGCCGATTTAAGCCAAATTTTGGTTTGTTTGGACAATATTGGTTAAAATTGAATGTCATAAAATAAATATTATAATTATAAACTAAAGCACCAAAAGAAAAAAGACAAAAATAGATAAGAGATGCAAAGAGGAAGGAACTTTTCCTTATTTCAAGTATGGTTCTTATGTATATTCCATAGGATAATTTATAGGTTACAAATCTCTTCTCAAGTTACATATATTAATGAACTCATTCGTTTGGTATTTAATTTGCCAAAGATAGTTACGAAGAGAACATCGACATACATTGAAAGTGACATTCACATACATTGGATTTATAACACTCCACACTGGATGTCCATAGATAATGTGTCTCGTTAAAATCTTACTAGGAAAACCCAGTGGGAAAAAGTTTAGTGAAGAAAAAAGAGTACACATATCTTGTAATACGCATTGAGTACTGCCTCATTAAAAACCTTACTAGAAAAACCCAATTGTGACAAAACCTTGGTTAAGGGAAAAGGAGTACAACGCGTATTATACTCCCCCCTAATGAAAGCTTTATTTGATATCTTGGAGACGATGCATTCCAATCTTATGTCTCAGCTTCTCAAATATTGATGTTAGCAATGCCTTAGTGAATAAATCTGCTAGACTGTCACTTGAACGGATTTGTTAAATATCTATCTCACCATTTTGCTGAAGATCGTGTGTGAAAAAAAACTTTGGTGAAATATGCTTTGTTATGTCTCCTTTGATATATCCTCCTTTAAGTTGAGCCATGCAAGAAGCATTGTCTTCGTACAATATCGTTGGAAACTTCGTTTTTAAAGAAAGACCACACAATCGTTGAATATGTTGAGTCACGCATCTCAACCATACACATTCTCGACTAGCTTCCTGAATAGCTATTATCTCTGCATGATTGGAAGATGTAGCAGCTAAAGTTTGTTTTGTTGAACGCCATGAAATAGAAGTACCCCTGCAAGTAAATAGATAGCCTGTTTGAGATCGGGCTTTATGTGGGTCAGACAAATAACATGCATCTGCATAACCAATCAACTGTAAATCGGATTCATAAGAATAAAATAACCTCATATCAAGAGTCTCCCGGAGGTATCTAAAAATATTCTTAACATCATTCCAGTGTCTTGTTGTTGGAAAGGAACTAAATCTTACAAATAAAATTACTGCAAGAGTTGTATCTAATAGAGTATTATTTGCAAGATACATTAGTGCCCCAATTGCACTAAGATATGGAGTTTCATCACCAAAAAGCTCTCCATCATTTTCATGAGGTCGAAATGGATCTTTATTTATATCTAGTGATCTCATAACCATCGGGGTACTCAATGGATGTGCTTTATCCATATAAAAACGCTTTAGGATCTTTTCGGTATAAGTTGATTGATGGACAAAAATTCTATCTTTCATATGCTCAATTTGTAGACCAAGACAAAATTTTATCTTTCTAAGATATTTCATTTTAAACTCTTTCTTCAAACAGTCTACTACTTTTGGAAGTTCCCCAGGAGTTCCAATGATATTTAGATCATCAACATACACAGCGATTATAAAAATTCAAATCCAAACCTTCTTATAAATACACAAAGACAAATTGGATCATTCTTATACCCTTCTTTCAGCAAATACTCACTCAGGCGATTATACCACATTCGCCCTGATTGTTTCAATCCATATAAGGATTTTTGAAGCTTTAGTTTCAGGAACTTTGAGCCCTTCAGGGATTTTTATATAAATTTCTATGTCTAATGTGCCATACAAATAGGTTGTGACAACATCCATTAGACGCATATCAAGTTTTCATGGATTGTCAAATTTATAAGATACTTGAAAATGATTGCATCTACCACAGGAGAATATGCCTCTAATACCAGGTCTTTGCGAAAATCCTTATGCCACAAGTCGTGCTTTATATCTAACGACTTTATTTTTATCATTTCGTTTTCGCACAAAATTCATTTGTATCCCACTGGCTTTATTCCTTCAGGTGTTCGGACTATACGTCCGAATACTTCACGTTTTTCAAGTGACGCTAATTCTGCCTGGATAGCGTATTTCTATTTTTGCCAATTATTTCTCTGTCTACATTCATCGACAGATCTTGGTTCAAGATCCTCATCTTATTATATTATTTCAACAGCAACATTATAAGCAAAAATATTGTCGACAATAATATTATTTCGGTTTCACCCTTTTTCCGTAGAGACATAACTTATTGAGATCTCTTCATTTTTATTATTTTCAGGTACCTGGACCTTCTCTGAGGTCTTATCATTTGTTATGTCACAGGGCTTTTTTGAGCAATTGCCTCCATATTATGATCTCCTAGATCATTTGCTCCTTTTCACTTTTGAGGATTTTTATCTTTGGAACCAATTGGTCTACCACGTTTCAAGCGTGGCTTAGACTCATTTGCACTTATAGATTGTCAAACCGGAACATCAATTCGAATATGAGCATTAACAGCTGGAATATGTGACTTAGTCACCCTTGGTAGGTTTGTGAATGCATCAGGTAGTTGCTTTGCAATATTTTACAAATAAATTATATTTTGAACCTTGCGTTCACATTGATTTGTTCGAGGATCTAAATGAGATAGTGATAATGCATTCCAATCTATCTTCTTTAGCAGCTGCTTATTTTCTCCCCCTAATATTGGGTATACTGATTCATTAAAATGACAATCAACAAATCTTGCCGTAAATAAATCTTCAGTTATAGGTTCCAAATATTTTATAATATAAGGATATTCATACCCAATATATATCCCCAATCTTCTTTGGAGTCCCATCTTTGTGTGTTGTGGTAGAGCAATTGGAACATATACTGCACATCCAAATATTCTAAGATGAAAAATATTTGGCTCCTGACCAAAAGCCAATTGTATTAGGGAGACTTTATGATAACTTGTGGGTCTGATCCGCACAAGAGCTGCTGCATGCAAAATAGCATGGCTCCATGCCGAAATGGGAAGTTTTGTTCTCATAAGCATTGGTCTAGCAATTAATTAGAGGCGTTTGATCAATGATTCTGCTAGACCATTTTGAGTATGAACATAAGCAACTTGATGCTCAATTGTTATCACAGTTGATATGCATTAATCATTAAAGGCATGGGACGTAAATTCACGAGCATTATCAAGACGAAGTGTCTTAATTGCACAATCTGGAAACTATGCTCTTAATCTTATTAATTGAGCTAGTAACCTTGCAAAGGCCAAATTGCGGGTTGATAACAAGCACACATGTGACCATCTTATAGATGCATCTATCAAAACCATATAATATTTTAATTGTCCACATAGAGGGTGTATGAGCCCACATATATCACCCTGTATACGTTTCAAAAATGCATGAGATTCAACTCCAACTTTAGTTACTGATGGTCTAATAATCAGTTTTCCTTGAGAACATGCATCACAAGAGAATTCTTTAGTTTGAAGAATCTTCTTGTTCTTCAATGAATGACCATGTGAATTCTCAATTATTTTGCGCATCATATTATAACCGGGATGGCCCAACCGGTCATGCCAAATAATAAAATCATTAGTAAACTTCTTGTTTTATGGCATGTGATTTAACTACACTAATATTAGTGTAGTATAATTCGAAAGAAAATGCGAGAAGCTTTTCAAGCACGTACTTCTTTTCCGCTTTTATTGTAGTAGTATAAAGGTATTCAACCTTTTCTTCATTGGTGGTCTCAATATGATGGCCATTTTGGCGAATATCTTTGAAACTCAACAAGTTTCTTTGAGACCTACTATAATATAATGCATCATTAACAGCCAATATAGTTCCTCCTGGTAGTAATACAGTCGCTCTTCCAGAGCCCTCAATTAATTTTGTACTATCAGATATTGTTATTGGCTTCTTTCATAATTAAATAAGAGAAATATCTCTTATCTTTTAATATGGTGTGCGTCGTAGCACTATCTAAAAGACATATTTCTTCTTTATTATTCATACGGACAACTGAAGACTGAGATATTTTCATATTCTTCAAGAAGAAGAAAAAAAATACATCATAATTAATATTGAAAAAATTAAGAACAAAAGAAACTACATTTATGAAATTAAATACTGACAACATAAAATTTTTTATTCAAAATATGAACTTCATAAAAAGAAATACATTTATTCTTATAATTTTTCCCAATAACAAGTCTTCAGTTATGATGTTCAAAGAAGTCTCCAGTTTCTAAATGAGTAATATCTACAAGGCCTTCAGAAATATCATCTTTATAGGCAAGGTTTGCTTCAACTTTATCATGATTATTCATAGGGCCAGCCTCAACATCATTTTGAAAAGTCAAGTGAGTCTCAACTTTATTTTGTTTCCCTTTTATAGATGCTTGATAAAGTTTGATAAAATGTTCAGGTGTACGACAAATTCATGCCCAATGATTTTTCATACCACATTGGTGGCAAACATTACCTTTGCCTTTTTGAAGGATCATTCTGAGAACCCTTATTGTTCTATTGTTTATAACGACCACCATAATGGCGATTATTATTTCGTCCCTTATCACGCCCACGTATATTTATACGGCCACGATAATTATTTTGTCTTTTTCAAACTTTGGATCTATCGTTCCCAGATTCGCTTATGGAAATGGAGCTGATCCAGTGGGGCGGGATTCATGATTTTTCATTAAAAGGGCATTATGTTGTTCAGCCATCAAAAGGCATGAAATTAACTCAAAATATTTCTTAAAGCCATTTTAACGGTATTGTTGCTATAACACCATATTTGAGGCATGAAAAGTGGAAAAAGTCTTTTCCAGCATGTCCTCATTATTCATAGGCTCCCCACATAATTTTAGTTGGGAAATTATTCTATATACAACAGAATTATATTCATTTATGGTCTTATAATCTTGCAGCCGTAGGTGCATCCACTCACGACGAGCTCTTGGCAATACCGTGGCCTTTAGGTGGTCATATCGTTCCTTCAAACTAGTCCATAATTGAAATGGATTTTTCAAGGTTAAATATTCACTTTTTAACCCTTTATCGAGATGATGGCGAAAGAAAATCATGGCTTTCGTCTTATCCTGACTTGATGCTTCATTTCCTTCTTTAATAGTGTCACCAAGACCTTTAGCGTCAAGGTGAATCTCAACATCAAGTACCCATGGCAAATAGTTATTGACGGAGATGTCAAGTGCCATAAATTCAAGCTTTGACAAATTCGACATAGTGAAAACTATCATAGAAATAAGTGAATTAGAATGACAAGAATTATTATCAATTCAGTACAGTACATAATCGTGTATTAATATTCTATATGTAAAATTATCAAACAAACAATTATGTGTAGTGCGATAATAAATTAGTATTTAATATTACCCACAAAAAATGTAGACATGTAAGTATATTTCCATAGAATAAATAAGTTGAATTAATATGTACTAGTATAATTTTGTTCTACTTAAAATACGTTTTAATAAGCTAAGTAGGCATAAAACTAAATGATATCAATTCTGACAAGTTTTAACATTCAATACGATTCATCTAATAATTCAGTCGTTAATTTTAAAGTCATTAATTAGTTTATACACTTAGGTGATAAATTTATTGAAGACACATTTAAACCCTTTGAAAATTTTGCAAGAATTCCTTCTAAATGCATATTCTGTTAGAATATTTAGATGTGGGCTTAATTAGTCTAATTATTATAATTTAATTTTAATACTTATTTATTTATTTATGTGTAGGATTAAACTTCTTCGCAGTTTATAAAATAAAATAATAATTTAACCGAAACTTATTATTTTCATACCAATGCAATTATTATAATCATATTCAAAACAAGTTATGCATATGGTAATTAAATTGCAGGGTAAAGAAGATCCTAATAGAAACGTTATAAACATAGGAATGTGTACCTGAATCAGAAAAGAAATTAACTACCTCTTTTAGGAAGAAGATAAAATTCGGATGAAGCAGATAACCTCAGTTGGTTAGAACCACGTGCTGATAATGTGTTATAAAATAAATATTATAATTATAAACTAAAGCACCAAAAGAGAAGAAGACAAGAATAGATAAGAGATGTAGAGAGGAGAATGAAACTTTTCCCTATTTCAAGTATGCTTCTTATGTATATTCCATAGGAAAATAACATCCTATTTATATGTTACAAATCTCTTCTCAAGTTACATGTATTAATGAACTCATTAGTTCGGTATTGAATTTACCAAAGACAATTACGAAGAGAACATCTACATACATTGAAAGTGACATCCAGATCCATTGGATTTATAACAAATCCGCCATGGTTTACATTTTGAGTTTAATAGCCTGTTTGGTAAGTTTTTTTTTTTTTTTTTCCAAAAGTACTTTTGTTTTTTAGCTGAAAGTATTTTTTTCTTTCTAAAATTAAGGTATTTGGTCAAACTTTTCAAAGGAAGAAAAATAGTTTTTTCTCAAAAGTACTTTTCTGAATTTAAGAAAAATATAGGTAGAATCATTTTTTAAAAGCTTGCCCAAATACTAATTGCTTCTCAAAAGTGATATTTCAAATTAATTAGCCAAATACAATCTATTTTTCATCAAAGTACATTTTTGAAAAATACTTTTGAAAATTTCAAAGTAAGTTGATTTTAGAAACTTGGTCAAACATGCTATAAATTATAAGCACATATATTGTTAACAAATACTCCTTGCGATTCATTTTAATTGTTGTTGTTACTAAAAATAATTGGTCCAAAATACTTATTACTTTAGAAAATTAAGATTAAAATTATTATTTCCTTTTTATTTTATCCTTAATATTAATTATTCTTGAACGTAAAAAGTATTAATTATATAGCATAAAAAATTTAAATGTGGAGAGTAAATAAGGGTATAACAATCTAAATGCCCTTCTTATTAATAAAAGAAGGTGTAAAAGAGAAATATGACAACTAAAATGGACTGGAGAAAGTGATTTGATTCTATATATATTTTTCTATTGTATAAAACATAAACTCGTATTTTTTACAATAATGGAGAATAGTGTGAAAATCAAACTTTAGAAACTTGAAAGAGAAATATAAGTTAATCATATCTCTTTTTTCACTTTATATGACATTATTATTATTTGAGAAGTCAAATAACTTTTTCTTACTACAACTTTTTCATAAATTATTTGAACATTCTTAAAATGTTACCATTTTAAATATATTTTTATGTAGCTTCTTATTATCTACTTTTTATTTTAAGAATTGTGAAATCAATGTCCTAATTAAGAGCGGAAATTAGAAGGTCTGGCCGTGGTATGTCGAACACATTCACTCTTTTCTGAAACAGAGAGTAAAATTTTGAATGATTAACGTATGCATTAATATTATATTTTAACGTATGAAGAGTCATAATTAGGTAAGTACTTTTAATTTGAGATTTCTAAACTTTAAACATTAGGAAATTTAGATTCGTGGCTCAACTTTGTAGATTCGTAACTATCAATATAACAAGGGAATGAGTTTGTTTATGATTTGACTCTCATAATATTTGACTCTCCTACATTAAGTTTTGATCTTTGAGATGTGATTCCAGCTAAATTATGGTAATAATTATTCAGAGTTGAAATAATCACAAGATTTATCGTGTTTACGGTTGCTTGTAAGGCTCCAATTGTTATTTTATTTACCAAAGGACCAACAAGAGTTTTTGAATTAAAAGGTGAATAGATGAAGCATTTTATTACAAAATATAAAGAAAGAAAGCACATTGAGAATAAAATCACCATTTTGACATAACACAGTTATCTTATTAACAAGGAAAAGTGGTCAAATATACCTTTGTACTTTCAAAAAATATTTAAATATATCCTTTATTATACTATGAATCCAAATATACCCTGCCGTTATATTTTGAGTAAATATATCTATCATTTAAACGGAGGGACACGTGTCATCGTCCTGTTGGTCAATTCTAAATATCTCATAATTAATTAAAAAGACTCATTACCCATATCCGAAAAGCAATTTTCTAAAGCAATTTTTTTATAAAAACTGAAAAAAACTAAAAAAACATTTAAAAACTGAAAAAAACGAAAGTATTTTTTTTCCAGTTTTTAAAAACTGAAAAATATTTTCTAAAACAATGTTTTTGTAAAAACTGGAAAAAAAAACTGAAAAGCAATTTTCTAAAGCGTGTAAAAACTGGAAAAAAAAACTGAAAAGCAATTTTCTAAAGCGTGTAAAAACTGGAAAAAATTGATTTTTTTTAGCTAAAAACTGAAAAAAACGAAAACACTTATTTTTTTCAGTTTTTACAAAAATAATTGCTTTAGAAAATATATATCAGTTTTTTTAAAGCAATTTTTTTCTAAAAATTGGAAATAAAAAATTCAGTTTTTTTTCAGTTTTTACAAAAACATTGCTTTAGAAAATATTTTCAGTTTTTTTTAAAGCAATTTTGTAAAAACTGAAAAAATATATTTTTGTTTTTTTTCAAAATTTAGTAAAAACAAATTTCAGTTTTTTCCAGTTTTGACTAAAAAAATTGCTTTAGAAAATTATTTTTCGGGTATGGGTAATGAGTCTTTTTAATTAATTAGGAGATATTTAGAATTGGCCAACATGACGATGACACGTGCCCTCTGTTTAAATGAGGGATATATTTGAACCCAAAGTATAGCGGCAGGGGTATATTTGGACTCATAGTATAACGAATGATATATTTAAATATTTTTCGAAAGTACAGGGATATATTTGGCCCTTTTCCCTATTAACAATTGTGTTAAACTAACTATTAATCATATACGATATACATTTTGCAGACAGAAAAACTAGTATATGAGTTCTTAGTCAAAACTCAAAATTAGAGGGGTCTATTCGGAACTCGTTTCCAAATGTCACATTAAAGCTCTAAAGACAATTGCAAATACAAGATAAATTTGCTAACTACAAGAGTATAAATAACCACAAAGTATGATACAACACAACAATAACAACCCAGTATAATTGACCTTGGGTAGAGAGGCTGTTTCCGATAGACCCTCGACTCCCTCCCTCCAAGAACTCCCCACCTTGCTCTTGGGGTAACTCGAACTCACAACCTCTTGGTTGGAAGTGGGGGATGCTTACCACTAGAGCAACTCACTCTTGTCCACAAAGTATGATAATAACAGTAAAAATAATGATAATATACTCAGTGTATTCTTACAAATGGAGTACGAGGAGGCTAGTGTATAGGCATATCCTACCCCTGCCTTGTGGAGGTCCCACAAAGTATAAAAAATGTTAAAATTAAGATTTTTCGTATAATAGCGAGTAAGTTTAGACATTTTCAAAAAATAAACAAAATAAAAACACAGTGACGTACTGGAGCGTAACAACCTGTTTAGTCAAGTTTCTCCAAGGCCAAAAGTACTTTATTTTTTTAAAGTTTTTTTTTTCAAAGTTGAAGTTTTTGGCCAAGCTTGTAGAAGAAAAAAAAGTCTTTTTGCGTAAAAGCAAAAACAGTTTTGGAGAAGCACAAAAAAGTTACTTCTACTCAAAACTACTTTTCTGAAAAGCACTTTTAAGAAAAAAATACAATTAGAAGTACTTTTTAAAAGCTTGGCTAAACACTAATAGCTGCTCAAAAGTACCTTTTAAATTAATTAGTCAAACACAAACTATTTCTCGCCAAAAGTACTTTTAAGAAAAAACGTTTCTCAAAATAAGCTGATTTTAGAAGTTTGACCAAACAAGCTATAAATGTCCAAAGACTCCAAATTTCAACCTGAAGTATAAATGGAGTCGGATAAGCAATGGGAACACTACAAAGCCACTGAAGCTAGAGTTAACTATTGCACCTCTCTAGTTTTGTCAACTGATTCACAGAAGAGTTCATGCAACATGCTTGATGAGTAACTAAACCTTAGGGATCCGAACTCTGGAGAAGTTGTCCAAATTATATTCATAAAACAAATATATGCTGAGATGAAAACTTCAGTTGAGATGGCATAAATTTATCTTAGAAAGTAGTTAAAAGAGAATATGGTACAAGAATGGCAAGTCAAACAAGAACCAGCAAAGGAACCTGGCAAGTTATAAACAGAAAAGATATGAGATGTACATGAATTTGCACCTACCACCAATGCAGAAAAAAGTTCGATCATTTTCAAGTGAAGGCAGAACTGATAGTTGGTAGCACTAGAGGAGAAATCTCTACATCATATATATATTAGCTGAGACATCAAATTTCTTTTATTGCAGAGGAGCAGTAAAAGAAGAGTTCATATTTTAAAGGTTGGCCAAACCGATGGTCGTCAACATTTTCTTGCTTTTCAATTAGGCCTTAGCTTATGCTGATTTCTCACATTAACATCAGAATGATTCAAAGAAATAACTTGTGATTAGTCCCTTTCCTTCACATTATGAGTGAATAATCTTACCCTCTCTTACTGCGGACCATCAGTAGAACTGTGCATCTCATAGAATCCGAAGGTCCCAATCTGTAG
>AWOL01S0085224.1:0-15100 GCA_000715115.1 Nicotiana otophora
GAAACTGTTTCATCTGAAATAGAGCAGGTAAAATCTGGGAACTAGATTTGTTCTGGTAGGAAAAATGGCCAGGGTAGAGATTGCTGAGTCTGAGAAAATGGGTGGTAAAAATAAAATGAAAAAAGAAAAGGAGAGTGAGGGAGCTCAAGGTGATGTAAGGGGAATGGGACAAGGAGTGGCTGAATCCTTCACCCACCCATGTTGGTCAGACTAGAGAAATTGGAGTTATGGAAGGAGGGACTAAGGAATTGGCTGAAAAGAAGAGAGTGTGAAAGAAAAAGGGGGAAGTGGGTCTAGAGAAGCTGCTGAGGGGTTAATTAGATTGGGGAAGAAGGCTCAAGAACCTATTCCATCTGAGCAGGAACCCCTTGAAGAATTATTGAAAAAAGTGACTGACAGTTACAATCTCAAAAAGAAAAGGAGTTCAGGAGTCAAAGCTCCTGGCACTGCTAAGGCAAACAAGAAGAGAAAAGCTTCTTTTTCTATCCCTGTAGAGATTCCTCCTACAAGAGCAAGAGCTACAAGGAGTCAGAAGAAGCAGAGTGAGGCTGAACTAGAAAAGGCCTTAGAAGAAAGTAAGAGAAAAGCTGCTGCTAAAGGAAAAAAGAAGGTGGGTGAGCCTGTTGAGGCTGTTGAAACTGACGGGATGGACCTGGTTCTTCAGGATGAAGATGGGACAGAAGAAGTGGAGGTTGTAACACCAAAGGCTAAGAAAGTCAAGACTTCCACAAAGAAGTCTGTTTCAAAAACAAAGTCTACTGAGCCATCTACTTTGGCTAAAAGAATCAGGTCTGCATTGAAATCAAGAAAAGTAAAAATTGTGGAGAAAGAAGAATGGAGTGGAGATGAGAGTATTCAACGGGCTGTAGTACCGTTCCGATGCGATATCGGAGCATTGACAGGAAAAACAATTCGAACCTCCACACGATGGGAGTATTCGACGAGATGTAGTACCGTTCCGATGCGATATTGGAGCATTAATAAGAATGAAAATTCGAACCTCCACGTGATGGGAGTATTCGACGGGCTGTAGTACTGTTCCGATGCAATATCGGAGCAGTGACAGGAAAGCAAATTCAAACCTCCACACGATGGGAGTATTCGACGGGCTGTAGTACCGTTCCGATGCGATATTGGAGCATTAACAAGAATGAAAATTTGAACCTCCACGTGATGGGAGTATTCGACGGGCTGTAGTACCGTTCCGATGCGATATTGGAGCATTAACAAGAATGAAAATTTGAACCTCCACGTGATGGGAGTATTCGACGGGCTGTAGTACCGTTCCGATGCGATATTGGAGCATTAACAAGAATGAAAATTTGAACCTCCACGTGATGGGAGTATTCGACGGGTTGTAGTACTGATCCGATTTGATATCGGAGCATTGACAAGAAAGAAAATTCGTTTCAGAGGTGCTACATTGCAGTCAAAACTGAGCAACAGATTCATATCATGCCCTACTTGAGGAGCACGACATAAGGCGTGCTAATAAGAATCATCGTGTAATTGACTTATATGGTCGATAAAATATCTCAATGTTAGTTGAGAAAAGGAAATGTGTAGGCAAGGAGAGTATCTATCTGGCTGGAGACAAGATATGAATTTTCAAAGTTAACGAAAAACTACTGATATAGCACGAAAAAGATACAATGAAAATTACTACAATACTATGATGTCTTAATTCAAGTAACAATATAGTAGATGTTTTCTGATATTAAAACAAGGAAAGCTTGTCTGATGAAGATATAGGTCATCTCCTGTCAAAGTGAAGTATCGTTTCTAATTTGAGAGGATTATATAGTCCTTGTTTACAATATGTTGTCATGTGAATATGCGGTTTAGTGTAGCAGCTAAGCGAACTCCACCTTGAGCTAGGCGCTGTTGGACTATGGGGAAACGCGTGAGGAAATAGTCATCTGCATTCCACAGATAAGCGTTTCAACAGTTAAAAGATGGCGCTTGAAAAAACTTATATACTACTAGAAGAAATGATCAGGCAATTTTGGCGAAATTTACCTTCCAATGTTGAACCTTCACTGACTCCTTTATATGCCCAGGCACAAGCAGCTTTGATACCTTCAGTTGCATATCTGCAGGAAGCAAATTCTTAGTATTACTTTACGATAGAATTCTTGAAAATTGAAAATGTTTTTTCTATCTGTTATTAGAGTTAAACATACATATCAGGGCAGGCTTTCTTGTTACCACTGCAGCTCTCCCATGATTTTACTTGATCTGCCCATCCAGTCTGTTTAAGACGAAATTCGTCACAAATACTGACAACTGATAAGGTATTCAATTTTATTTCCCTTTGCTCTTTCTAGTGATTGTAGTGGACAAGAATTGATGGTTCTATTGTTCTATTTCCTGTAAGTTAGGAGCTATGTTGCTCGGATCCTCAAAAAATACCACTACACCTGTGTCGAATCCTAGACACACACCTGGCGGTATTATTGGAGGATACGAGCAGCATAGGTTAGGAGCAAGTGCTATACCGAGATGTTCTTCTGAAGTGCATCGACTAGTTCATCTACGTTAGAATCATCGTATCGTTCTTCTGCAGTTTCACTTATGTTTGAATCCCAGACCTGTTATAAGAATTAGTTTGAGAAAATGAGAAAATATCATGTGGAGGAAATTAAATTGTCTGTTAAGGCAGTTTAGCCAAGGTAAGAAAAGGCTTACATGATGTAAAACTGTTTTTCTAGTGTACCAATGAACATCTATTGTATTGGTCCCTGTCTGATGTAAATCCCACATGCAGAGGCTACATATGAAGATAAAAACTATGGCCTCAAATTGCAAAAACTATTAGTAATATATTTTGGAAAAAAACTTATTTATTCAACATTTTACCTGATGAATGTCCCCCATAAAGTGAGAAAGAAAGAGAAGTGATTCTGTCAAATTGTCTGATAATTACACAAAATATATAGTCAAAATGCAGTTAATATCAACCTGTTTGCAATACAAGAATGAAACAAGCAAGATTTAGCATAAAAACATTACATGTCATAGCATTTTCATTGGCGCTGTTATAACTGAGTAGCTGGTCAGTGTAATTGTTGATTGCTCCGGCTACACATCTATCTGGAACTCCATTTTCATCTTTACAGTCCCCTGTATATAATAGCGACTACGCCTTAGTTCCAAATAAGTAAGGATCGAATATATGAATTCTCACTGACCATATTTCTCCAATTAGAAGGAGAGCCTTGGAGCAACTGTAAAGTTGCCTCCATGTGACCTTTTAAGTCACGTGTTCGAGCAGTGGAAGCAGCCACTAATGCTTGCATTAGGGTAGGCTGTCTGTATCACATCCCTTGAAGTGCGGCCCTTACTCGCACCCTGCATGAACGCGGGATGCTTTGTGCACCAGGCTGCCCTTTTCATATTTCTCCAACTAAAATCATCTCGGGCCATTATTTTAAAATAAAAGGGTAGCTCGATGCACTAAACTCCCGCTATAGCAGGGTTCGGGAAAGGGTCCAACCACATTGGGGTCTTATATACACAACCTTACTTTGCATTTATGCTGATGGTTGTTTCCGTGTCTTGNTATCGTTCTTCTGCGGTTTCAATTATGTTTGAATCCCAGACCTGTTATAAGAATTAGTTTGAGAAAATGAGAAAATATCATGTGGAGGAAATTAAATTGTCTGTTAAGGTTAGCCAAGGCAAGAAAAGGCTTACATGATGTAAAACTGTTTTTCTAGTGTACCAATGAACATCTATTGTATTGGCTCCCCTGTCTGATGTAAATCCCACATGCAGAGGCTACATATGAAGATAAAAACTATGGTCTCAAATTGCAAAAACTATTAGTAATATATTTTGGAAAAAAACTTATTTATTCAACATTTTACCTGATGAATGTCCCCCATAAAGTGAGAAAGAAAGAGAAGTGATTCTGTCAAATTGTCTGATAATTACACAAAATATATAGTCAAAATGCAGTTAATATCAACCTGTTTGCAATACAAGAATGAAACAAGCAAGATTTAGCATAAAAACATTACATGTCATAGCATTTTCATTGGCGCTGTTATAACTGAGTAGCTGGTCAGTGTAATTGTTGATTGCTCCGGCTACACATCTATCTGGAACTCCATTTTCATCTTTACAGTCCCCTGTATATAATAGCGACTACGCCTTAGTTCCAAATAAGTAAGGATCGAATATATGAATTCTCACTGACCATATTTCTCCAATTAGAAGGAGAGCCTTGGAGCAACTGTAAAGTTGCCTCCATGTGACCTTTTAAGTCACGTGTTCGAGCAGTGGAAGCAGCCACTAATGCTTGCATTAGGGTAGGCTGTCTGTATCACATCCCTTGAAGTGCGGCCCTTACTCGCACCCTGCATGAACGCGGGATGCTTTGTGCACCAGGCTGCCCTTTTCATATTTCTCCAACTAAAATCATCTCGGGCCATTATTTTAAAATAAAAGGGTAGCTCGATGCACTAAACTCCCGCTATAGCAGGGTTCGGGAAAGGGTCCGACCACATTGGGGTCTTATATACACAACCTTACTTTGCATTTATGCTGATGGTTGTTTCCGTGTCTTGAAATCATGACCTCCTAGTCACACGGTGACAACTTTTACCCTTGTGATAAGGTTCCCATTACCAATATTGTACCATATGAAAACAAAAAATAAAAAGTAATAGAAAATCGCTATATTTTCTACTGACATATGTATACAAGTTATACAAAATAAGTAGTCCATCACTACATGCTATTAGTACTAGAAAAAGAAGAGGAATTAAGTATCAAATACTTACTGTTGTACTGGTAAGTGCAGAGATTATCAGGGGTATCAATATAATGAAGAGCTGATGACCAGTGATAACGAAACTTGACATGGTCAGCCCATATACACACACTTGCCAAATCACCATTTGCAGATTCTGGCAACAACTTCTCAACTGCATCTGCTGCAGCTTGACTCAATCTTGACTGTCACAAATAAACAAAATCAGATTAAGTCATAAATAAACAAAATTAGATTAAGTCGCAAATGCTACCTTAACAGCATCCCAAGAAATACAATGAAAAAATCAAGAGTTAACTTTTAAGAAGGCCTTTTTAACCGAGTAACACGCAGAACAGGATATAGAAGATCATAACATGAGTGACTAGACAGATTTGGATTCATATATAAGATACATCGATGGGTAAGTCATTAGTTTAAATCCGATAAGGGGCTATATATGTAAAACATTAGAACCTGAGCAATTTTGCAAACAGTGTAGTGACCATCCAGTCCCCATCCATGAACTACTGGAAAAAGAAACAAGAAAGCTGAATTGGCCAAGAACACATTAAGTTTAAAGTATTCCATTTTTTCTACTCTCAAACTGAAAAATACCAAATTCACAAGCTACTTTTTAGTCCTATATATAAATAAAATAGGGAAAGAACCAAAAGTGGCTGGTGTGAACTGTATGAATACATAAAAAAAATCAAGAAAAATTTAATGTGGCAATAAAGTTAGATACTGACATTTATTTCATGCATGCTAAAGGACAAGCCTGATTTTAGGAAATAAAGATCAATAAAGGCTAATGATTTGATGAAATCTTGGTTCACATTTGGGTACTTGTTTTGTCAACATTTTAGTATCATTAAATTGAATATTCTTTTGGTTTATAAAGTTTAAAGATACTTTTATTAAACACTTAAAAGAAAGAAAAGAATGAAAAGGTTGTATGATTTAGTAATCGTGTTGGTAAAGGAAAGCAATTTAATGAGACATATATAGCGTAACGGCTCAAATGGGATTCTTTGTACTTTTGTTTTTTCCTGATTTTGCTCATTTAATTATTTTTATTTTTTATTATCATATAAAGGGAAAAAACAGAATCTAAAAGAAGGATAATGGCGATATGCTCAATCTTGGAGCTTAATATGGGAAGGATATGAAGTTGTAACAGGAATTATTTACTTTTGCATTTTGAGTCCTCTATTTTTCAGAAAGTAACCAGTTTTGATACTCACAAACCGGGCGGAGCTAGAGATCGAGGGGTGAGGGTTCGGCCGGACCCAGCAACTTTAGTCCAAACTTTATATTTATCTTAAGAAATCTATTTAATAAGTATAAATTATTAATTTAGAATTCAGTAATTTAACATAGCTAATATTTTGAATTCATAGCACCGTCTCTGCTCACAAATAAGCAAACTCCACCCAATTAGTAATGTAAATTTCATTCTTGTCTTTCGAGGAAAATGAACATCAAACATGCTAATGAAGTCCCATATGAATCTCTATTTGTCTATACTTAATGAGGTCCGAATCTGAATCGTTAACAAACAAGTTATTCAACGTTCATATGATTCATATATTTTAATTTTGTAGAAATTTTGTTATTCGGCACATTGCACTAAAAAAATAAGATAACAAATTAAATTTTGTTAAATTAATATATGTCACAATAAGCTTTTGACCTAACTCACACCCCAAAAGCTAGCTCGAAGGGAGGACTCCCAAAGCATTATAAAGAGACCATATATCTCATTCCGGTCTGACGTGGGATTCATTTCATTCATGAATATGAAATTAATGTGCTCAAATAAATTAGAATATAATTTGAAAAGAATATTATATTTGTTTTTAATGTTATCCAATGTGCGGGGTCCAATACTAGTTCTCTACTTCTCTTAGAAAACTTTATAATGAAAGTGTGACACAATGTATTTATTTGCGGGAAAATTACGCTCCTTATCACTTGACCCAACAATCCATCAGAAAATGTCTCACGTTTGAAGCCCTTACCTGATTATGGCCCAGGTTGTACCTAATCCAAAAAATATTTTTCACCAGTTAGCCCACCCCATTTATTTTTTTTTTCTTTTCTTCGCTCTTCTTCTCCAAGGAGACATGACTTTGCACCCCAAATTTGTTTTACCATTATATTTATTTTCAATTCTCCTTCCAGATTCAAAGCTAATAACCATAATTTAGATGAGAAAAAAAAATACTACGTAAAATAATTATTTCTTTTTAGAGTCATATGAAGATCACTTCCTTTTTTCATTGGAATGGAGAGAATTGTGAGGTTCACTTGGTAGGTTGTTAGATTATCAAACTAGAAAGAAGATGTTGGCATTGTCTTAGTTTTTTTCTCATTCCACAAGTAATTTTAATCTCAGTGGTTGATTAAAAACTTGAAAAATAGAAGTCACCATTAAAAATCGTTCGAAACTTCAATTTCAGAAATAGGATTTTTCGCTTTGTTAGTTGTTTGGATTGTGTGTTATCCTAATTGACTGAGATCATCACGGGGAGTTCAAAACGCAAATTTGTAGTGATTTAGAGTAGATTTAAGTTAGATTTGAGTTAAAGTTTAGAAGATATCCAAGGAAGAAGAAGAACTCGTGAAGCTCCATTGATAGAATTCATTTGTATAATAGTGTATAATATTGTATAAGTAGTGTATAAATATCTCTTGCACATTATTAATACAAGGTTGATACTACTACTTCTTCTATATACATCTTTATCTCTATCAAATGACTTAAAACTTTGTAATATTTTCTTTCTTGTCACTCCCATCGCGTGGAGAATTATTTAACGACCCGACCGGTCGTTTTGAGTATTGTAGACCCGTTCCCCTATTTATTTCTTATTTTATGTTTGTTTGTTGTTATGTGACTTGTCAAGGTAGTTGGTTTGGTTTCGGGGATGCTTTAGAATGAATTGGGACACTTAGTCCCAAGGTTGGACGTCTAAGTTGAAAGAGTTGACTGGATGTTGACATATGTGTAAATGACTCCGAAATGGAGTTTTGATGGTTGTGATAGTTCCGTATGATGATTTTGAACTTAGAAGTGTGTCCAGATATTGATTTGGAGGTCCGTAAGTTATTTTGGCTAGAATTGTCGAAAGTTGAAAAGTTGAAGGTTTGAAAAGTTGAGAAGTTTGACCGAAAGTTGACTTTGTTATTTCGGCGCTCGTATTTTTGTCCTGGAAGTTGAAATAGGTCCGTTGCATCATTTATGTCTTGTGTGCAAAAATTTGAGGCCAATCGAAATTGATTTGGTGTATTTCAGCATTGGTATTAGAAGTTGGAAGTTCAATAGTTCATTAGGCTTGAAATGTGGTGCGATATGGGTTTTCGATGTTGTTTGGTGTGATTTGAGGGTCCGACTAAGTTTTTATGATATTTTAGGATATGTGGGTATGTTTGGATGGGGTCCCGGGGGCCTCGGGTGAGATTCAGATTGATTGCGGATTGAGTTTGTTCTTGTTGAGCTGCAGAATTTATGGTGTCTGGTTTCCTTATACGCGTTCACGAGAGTGGTCTCTAGTTCGCGAAGTGTATCTGGGTGATTGGTGAAGATTGTTCTTTGCGTTCACAAAGAAGGCCACACCTTCGCGAAGGTCTATCTGTGCTTCGCGATCACGAGTGGGGACTCGCATTTGCAACTGAGGATTTTGCGCTTCGCGAACGCAAGGCACCTTCCGTGTTCGCGAAGAAGGGCATATGGACAACCGTATATTATTTCAAAATCGAGGGTTTTGACCCATTACAGAAAAAATGAAAATTTCGAAAATATGCATTTGTGATAAATCATTTGTGAGAAAGGCAGTTGTTCAAAATATGTGACGATGCATAAAACAAATAATTTTGTCGAATAAGAGAATGTGACACGCTTTGAGACATCGCGACCTTCTCAACTCAGAATTTTGAGGACCCTCCTCAAAATTCTGCCCAAGTTTAAATGCATACTCTCGGCAATATACTTCTTGGCGATCCTTGACGTAATGAGGTTGACAAAACTCGAAATCTTGCCCAGTTCCTGACTGTGGAGGGGAATCAAGTCAAGCATAGTTCAGGTTACATCAAAGAGAAAGTGCAAACATGATCTTAAGCATAATTTCTCTTGATTGCGTCCGAATTGATAGATTTTGGCCATATTTCTCCATCCATCTCTGTGAGTATAAGTGCTCCTCCTGTCAATACTTAGTGAACCTTGTAAGGGCCTTGCCAATTAGGTGAGAATTTGCCTTTTGCTTCGTCCTGATGCGGGAAGATCCGTTTCAACACCAATTGCCCCAGTGTGAATTGCTTTGATCTAACCTTTTTTTTGAAATCCCTTGCCATTATTTTCTGGTAGAGTTGACCATGATACACTGTGTTCATTCTCTTACCGTTAATGAGAGCCAGTTGCTCATACCGACTCCGTATCCATTCTGTATTGCTGAGCTCAGCTTCCTGTTATAATTCTTAGGGAAGGAATCTTCACCTCGGCAGGTATAACAACTTCAGTACCATAGACCAGTATATAGGGGGTTGCCCCAGTTGATGTACGAACTGTGGTTCGGTACCCAAGCAAAGCAAATGGTAGCTTCTCATGCCATTGCTTGTAGTTATCTACCATATTCCTTAATATCTTCTTGATGATCTTATTGGCGGCTTCCATGGATCCATTCATTTGCGTCCTGTATGCTGTAGAATTCTGATGCTTGATCTTGAATGTTTCACACATGGATTTCATCAGATCACTATTGAGATTGGAATCATTGTCGGTAATTATTGACTCAGGTACTCCAAATCGACAAACAATACGATCCCGAACGAAATCTGCTACAACCTTCTTAGTCACAACTTTGTAGGAAATGACTTCGGCCTATTTTGTGAAATAATCTATAGCTACCAAAATAAACCTGTGTCCGTTTGAAGCAGCGGGTTCAATTGGTCCGATGACATCCATGCCCCAGGCAGAGAAAGTCCAGGGTGAACTCGTTACATTGAGTTCGTTGGGTGGCACTCCTATTATATCAGCATGTACCTGGCATTGGGGGCACTTCTGTACATACTTGATGCAATCTCTCTCCATAGTCATCCAGAATACCCTACCCTTAATATCTTCTTGGCCATACCGAAACCGTTAATGTGAGGTCCGCAAGTTCCGGCTTGTATTTCTTCAATAAATCTAGATGCCTCCTTGGCATCGACATATCGCAGTAATCCCAAATCAGGAGTCCTTCTATATAGAATTCCTCTGCTTTGAAAGAAATTGTTGGCCAATCTTCAAAGCGTGCGCTTCTGAGTGTGTGTGGCATTTTCTGGGTATTCTTCTTTCTCCAAATACTCCTTAATATCGTGAAACCATGAATTTCCATCGAACTCTTCTTAACATGAGCACAATAAGCAGGCTATTTACGAATCTCTATTGGGATAGGATCAATGAAATTATTGTCTGGATGTTGTATCATGAAGGATAAGGTGGCCAGGACATCTACGAACTTGTTCTGAATCCTCGGAACGTACTTGAATTTTATCTTTCTGAACCTTTTGATCAAATCTTGCACACAATGCAGGTATGGCAATATTTTAGTGTTTTTTGTAGCCCATTCTCCTAGTACTTGGTATACCAATAGATCTGAATCTCCGATTACCAGCAACTCCCGAACATTTATGTCGATGGCCGATCTGAGTCCCAAGATGCAAGCCTTATATTCTGCCATATTATTGGTGCATTGGAACCTGAGCTTTGCGGATACCGGATAATGTTGACCGGTTTCTGATACTAAAACAACTCTGATGCCTACTCCCTTGAAGTTTGCGGCTCCGTCGAAAAACATCCTCCAACCATCATATGTTTCAGCAATATCTTCACCTACAAACGACACTTCTTCGTCGGGAAAATACGTTTATAGTGGTTCTTATTCTCCATCTACGGGTTTATCTGCTTGGTGATCGGCCAATGCTTGCCCCTTGACCGTCTTCTGAGTCATATAGATGATGTCGAACTCACTTAGAAATATCTTCCACTTTTCTAACTTACCCGTAGGCATGGGTTTCTGAAATATATATTTCAGTGGATCCATCCATCCTTGATATGAGATATGTAGTATATACATAGAAATAATGTCTCAACTTCTGGTCTATCTATGTCAAGGCACAACAAGTGCGTTCCAACAAAGAGTACCGGGCTTCGTAAGGTATGGAATTTTTACTCAGATAATATATCGCCTGCTCTTTTCTCCCGATTTCATCGTGTTGCCCAGGACGCAACCAAAGGATCCATCCAGCACAGATAGGTACAACAACTCTGGCAGGACCAACATGGGTGGCTTAGACAAGTACTCCTTGATTTTATCGAAAGCCTTTTGACATTCTTCAATCCAGCTTGTCGCGACATCGTTCCTCAGTATTTTGAAGATCAACTCACATATCACCGTTGACTTCCCTATAAAATGGATGATATAATTGAGGCATCCCAGAAAACTCATCACATCCTTCTTGTTCTTTGGCGGTGGCAAGTCCTGAATAGCTTTGATTTTTGACGGGTCTAGCTCAATACCACAACGATTGACGATGAAGCCTAGCAACTTCCCAGCAGGGACTCCGAGAGCACATTTTGCAGGATTTAACTTCAAATTGTATTTTCGAAGTCGGTCGAATAACTTCTTCAGGTCTGCTATGTGATCTAAACTTCTCTTAGATTTGATGATAACATCATCAATATACACCTCTATTTCCTTGTGTATCATGTCGTGGAAAAGAGTCGTCATGGCCCTTATGTAGGTAGCCCCAACATTCTTCAAATTGAATGGCATTATTTTGTAACAATATATCATCCATGGCATGATGAAGGTTGTCTTTTCGACATCCTCTCCGTCCATCCAAATCTGGTGGTATCCTGCGAAGCAATCCACAAATGATTAGAGTTCATGCTGGGCATAGTTGTCGATTAGTATGTGTATGTTAGGCAATGGAAAATCATCCTTAGGGCTTGCTCTGTTCTGATCTCGATAGTCAACACACACTCTAACCATTCCATCCTTCTTTAGAACTGGCACAATGGTGGCTAGCCAGGTTGGGTACTCGACCACTCGAAGGACCTTGGCTTTGATTTGCTTGGTAACCTCTTCCTTTATCTTCAGACTCATATCTGGCTTGAATTTCCTGATCTTTTGATTTACCATATGACACATGGGGTTGGTAGGTAGCTTGTAAGCTACTATGGATGTGCTTAACCCAGTCATGTCGTCGTAGGACCATGTGAAAATGTCCTCATATTCTTTTAGGAATATGGTGTATTCTTCCTTTTTTGATGGCGATAGATGAATGCTAATGCGAGTTTCCTTGACTGTTTCAGAATCTCCTAAGTTAACTGGCTCAGTTTCTTCCAAATTGGACTTTGGTTTGTTCTCAAAATTCTCTACTTTTTTGACAATTTTTTCAGGTATTATATCATATTCCAAATCCTCCAAATCACTTTCCTTATGTTGCATCTCATTACATGTCACAGTCGTAGGTTCATCAGGATATGTAATAATTACGCTGAAAAGAACGTAGAAAGATAATAATAAATAAATGAAAACAATAGTGCATTAATAAAACTTAAAATTGTCAACAAGTACAGCTCGATGTCTCGAGTAGTTATTTCAAAACAAAATATTGAAAATGTCTTAAATTCCCAAAACAATTTAAAAATAAATCATGCTAATTCTGCCAAGGCTACCAAGGTTACCAAGGTACTCGGCGAGCCCAGGATGTGCAGTAGTCCTGTTCTTAAGAATGACTCCTTTTCCCACTGGTTAAATGGTAAGGTCTTCCTCCTCCTCCTCTAAAATTGCATTGCAGTCCATATCTTCCTCATCCAGAAACAACTTCCTCACACCTGCCAAAACCTTGTCTTCCTCAGATCCCTAGATTACATCAGTCTAGCGGAATGTCTGCAATAGTGGTATTGGTTATTCCAATGGATAGTAATCGGCACACCACGGTGGTGTCCAATCCTGATATTCTTGCACAGTATATTCATACCCAAGACCAAAGGTTGTGCCATGATATTGTGGTCGTATTAGTTCTGTGATTCCTTGAAGCTTTCGGCCAAGACCCTTGCCTGATTCATACCCCAACCACATCAGTATGCTTTATATCTTATTGCTCGACCATCGATCCTTCTCAATTGAGTTTAATCGCTCAATGCGGTGGTATGTTTCTCCTCCTAATTTTCTTTTGTTCTCTATAACCGACATAGTCTGGTTGGTGTAGATAGGGTTGCTTGCGTCTCCATGAATAATCATCTCTTGATGATTCCACCCGAACTTCACAGTCTGGTGCAGAGTAAAAGTGAGTGCCCTAGCTGCGTGTATCCATAGTCGTCCCAACAATAAGTTGTAGGTAGCGGATACGTCTAGCACTTGGAATTCGACATCGAACCAGGTTGGGTCCATCTTCAGATCAAGATTGATTTCTCCAATGGTTGCTCTATGAGATCTATCAAACGCCTTCAAGTTCATGCTTCCCATCCGTATCTCATGCAGGCCTTTACTCAATCTTTTCAGAGTAGTTAGCGGGTATATGTTCAGACTAGAACCTCCATTTATCAGAACCCTGGCGATGAACTTGTCTTCATATTATACAGCGATGTGCAATGCTTTGTTGTGACTCAACTCCCCCGGTGGTAGCTTATCTTTGTGGAAAGTAATCTTGTGGCTCTCCAGTACCTGTCTTACCACATTGTCCATCTCCTCACTAGTGATACCGGTAGGCACATAAGCTTCACTTAATACCTTCATCAAGGAATTCTTGTGTAAATCTAAATTTTGCAACAACAACAAGATGGATATCTAGACAAGAGTCTTGTTCAAGTGATCAACAACAGAATATTCGTTCTCTTGTACCTTTCTCCAACGATCGTCAGTGCCTGTCTCTACGACATGTGGCTTAGATGTGGTCTCTTTGCTTATTCTTCCAAGATTCACAGGTGTATAAACTCTGCTAGTTCTGGTCATACCTTGCGTAACACCTGTCTCTTCTATCATGGCTTTCTCTTTTCTTCTCGCCTCTGCCACATAATCCTATGGAACAAAATTGGACTTATAGGACGGAGTTGGGGCTACCATCACAGTGAAGGGAGTAGCTACCTCGACCTCAAACGGTGCCTGGGTTTGCACTGATTGTGACGAAAGATGCTTTAGGAGCATCTATCTCTCGAATGAGTCCGATGGATCCCTCCTGATCCCATTCCTCATCAGTTTCTATCAAATTCACTCCCTCGCCCCTATGATCAGGGAAAGGGTTATTATGGACATTTGGCATGGCTTCCCTTTCATGTATAACGTTGGTGTCGATTAGTGTCTGAATCTTATCCTTCAATATACGACATTCCTCAATGGTATGAACCTTCATGCCTGAATGGTATGCACAAGTTTTGTTGGGGTTAACCCACTGGGAAGGGTTCTTAACAACAACAACAGGAATGTGGGTGACATAACTAGCGACCTTTAGTCTCTCATACAATTGGTCTATGGGTTTAGCGATAGGGGTGTATTGTCTAGGATCTCTGTGATCAAAGTTTGGTCATTGCTTTGGGTAGGTTTGGCGGGCGGGAGGAGGTGAATGGTAATATGCAGGTTGGGTATTATAGGTATGGTATGTGGTGGCATGTTATTGGTATTTTGAAGGTGAGGGTTGATATGTGGGTAGAGGTGTTTGGTATGTAAGGGGAGACTTAGGGCCTTGGGCTACCATCACGTCACCCACTTATTTCTTCTTCGAGATACCTATTGATTGCAAGGCTTTATTGGTGGCTTGCAGTGCCTCAAAATTTGTCACCATTCCGCTCTTGATTCCTTCTTCTATCCTTTACCTTAACTTGATGATGTCTGAGAACTTGTGATTCTTTATAACCATCAATGTTTCGTAATATTGCAGATCTTTGGCTCTGACAAGGAACTTGTTCATGCATTCTTCTTCAAGTGGCGGCATCTGATCTTCAACGAGTAGCATACTCGTGGACGGTTTCTGTCGGCTTCTTCTTGAGGTTCTGGATATAGAAAACATATGGCGCGTTCTCTGTATTGAACCTGAATATGTCCATGAAATCCGATGCCATGCTCACCCAATTTGCCCACTTCTTTGGATTCTGGCTGATATACCAACATAATGCATCTTCTGTAAGACTTCTTATAAATGGTTTCATGCAGATTTGTTCATTATTACCCACTCCTACAAGCTTGTCACAGTAGGTTCTCATATGCACCTTAGGATTACCAGTGCCATCAAACATCTCAGACTTGGGAGATTTGTAACCCTTTGGCAGTTCTTCATCTGGCTGGATACACAAGTTTT
>AWOL01S0085229.1:0-16937 GCA_000715115.1 Nicotiana otophora
TTTTAATATGCAAACCATACTTTGAACATCTATCTTTCGACATAAGGCTCATTCGGAAAAAAACAAGTATATAGGGAATAACCCGGAATATAGAAGTTAGGAATCTTGAGCTAATCATACTTGATCTTACGGAAACATTATGGATATCTATTCTAAGAGAGAAAGTTTAGCCAACGTACCTCGCTTTGAGCTTTCCTTAAATTACTACAACTTTTCGGAAATTCTAGCAATCCTAATCTATTTTGAGACATAACAAAAATTGAACAATTATTAGGAAGATATTCATGATCTCAACTCATTTGAGCATTTTATCAAACACTAGGTGTGCAAATCTAACTACAAGGTTCTTCTACACGATTTCCTTCACTCCACAACCCAATATTTACTTATTTGAACTCAACAATCTTCCTACAAACCTTATTGGTACAAGCATGTAGAAATAATGCTCTTATACCCAAGACTCATACTCCAGTTCAACTTTCTTTTACCCAAATTCAAAATTGAAAACTAGGGTATGGAACCTTACTTCTTAGATGAAGATCTTGTGGGTTTTCTTTGTTAATCTTCCAAGATCTTAGCAAGACTTGATGAATAATTAGCCTAGGGTTTCCTCTCTCTCTAAAACACTCTCCCTTCTCTCTAAAACATCAAATTTTTGTTCAAAATTGGCCCAAAGCGTGTATTTAACAAAGTAGGGCCGGGTTTTAAAAACCCAAAAATGGAGATCCGGAACAGGTTCTGCGGTCGCATATGCGACCACATAGTGGTTATGCGGATCACATATCGGTCGCATAATTGGTGTCCAAAATGACCAAAAAATATGTTTGATTCTGCGATCACTATGCGGTCGCATAGTCGACCGCATAATTGCTGCCAGATTAACCCTCTCCTGCCTCACTTCTTCGGCCATTATGCTAAACCGCAGAGTGATTATATGGTCGCATAATGGACTACATAAACGTGAATTCATTTGCAAAAATTTACAGGACTGTACACTTAAATACTTCAAATTTTTCAGGGTGTTACATCATGGTCCTAGGCAAGCCGACTATTCAAACATTTCCAACACTTTAAAACTTTGAAAGTATGAAAAGCAGCTTAATTAAAGGAAAGTCTTTAAAAAACATGATAGGAAGCCATAACTCAATACATAATCTCTCCCAAAATCGGGGTGTCACCGAGTACATGAGCATTCACATAAAGATAGAGTCTGGTACATCGTCTATGAAATAAAACTAAAATAAATAACATGAAAGATAAGGGAGGAGAGTCAAGCTCTGCGAATGTCCAACAGCTACCTCGATGATCTCCGAATGTCCGGACTTCGCAATTCAGCAACCGTCGCGACTGAAACCACCTAGATCTGCAGACGAGGTGCAGGGTGTAGCATGAGTACAACCAGCTCAATAAGAGGTCTAACCTGTGGTCTAAAAGCAGTGACAAGCTCTAACAATACAGTAAGGATATAGAATTTAGCAATGCCGAAAAATAGACATGCTTCCAGGTTCAACNCTTTTCTGCCAAAAATTTTCCTTTACTCTCAGGTGCATTGTTCAACCCAAAAAGTCCGAGCTGCGGCGAGCTTGCGAGCTGCGAAGAATTTATAAAATCCTTAAACATGTATTCCTACTCCGGCATCACGAAACCTTGAATTCATTTGCAAAAATTTACAGGACTGTACACTTAAATACTTCAAATTTTTCAGGGTGTTACATCATGGTCCTAGGCAAGCCGACTATTCAAACATTTCCAACACTTTAAAACTTTGAAAGTATGAAAAGCAGCTTAATTAAAGGAAAGTCTTTAAAAAACATGATAGGAAGCCATAACTCAATACATAATCTCTCCCAAAATCGGGGTGTCACCGAGTACATGAGCATTCACATAAAGATAGAGTCTGGTACATCGTCTATGAAATAAAACTAAAATAAATAACATGAAAGATAAGGGAGGAGAGTCAAGCTCTGCGAATGTCCAACAGCTACCTCGATGATCTCCGAATGTCCGGACTTCGCAATTCAGCAACCGTCGCGACTGAAACCACCTAGATCTGCAGACGAGGTGCAGGGTGTAGCATGAGTACAACCAGCTCAATAAGAGGTCTAACCTGTGGTCTAAAAGCAGTGACAAGCTCTAACAATACAGTAAGGATATAGAATTTAGCAATGCCGAAAAATAGACATGCTTCCAGGTTCAACAGTTAAGTTTAGCACAGGTAAACAATGGCCAAGTGTGACTAATGATAAGAAAATGACATCTATATGTCTACATGCCAAGGTGAATACCGTATTTGATGCAACACAGTGACATCCCACGTACTCACTCTCTTAGAGCGCTTACTATTCCCGTCTTAATCCTCGCTCGCCACACTCAGTCACTCAGCACTATATATAGCCAAAAGGCTCTTTGCGGCGCGCAACCCGATCCACATATATATAGCCATAAAGATTGTTGCGTTGTGCAATCCGATCCACATATATATAGCCTTAAGGCTCATTGCGGTGTGCAACCCGATCCACATATATATAGCCATAAGGCTCGTTACAGTGTGCAACCCGATCCACATATATATTTATATATCTATATCACTCACAACATGGCACTCAAGTCCCCAAATCAGTCACTAATCTCTCCAGTCTCTTAGGCACCCCATCATCCCCAATAGTAACATCTCTGGCATCACCGTGATGAACCATGCCCTTAAGGACAAGCAAATGGGGATCATCATACTTTCGCTCTCTGATGCGATCATATAAGGAAGACCAAACAACCACACAAGCTAGAAGCCGGCTGCGCTCCGAAACATCTAACCTCGCAAACTGGTTGGCCAAGGCCTGAACATCAACTGCAAGAAGTCTCTCACCAACAGGAATGAATGCAAGGCTACCCATACTCACCGCCTTCCTAATCAATGCATCGGCCACCACATTGGCCTTCCCGGGATAATACAGAATAGTAATATCATAGTCCTTTAGCAGCTCTAACCATCTCCGCTGCCTCAAATTTAGTTCCTTTTGTTTGAACAAGTGCTGGAAACTCTGATGATCGATAAATACCTCACAAAACACACCATAGAGATAGTGCCTCCAAATCTTTAATGCATGAACGATGGCAGCCAACTCCAAATCATGAACAAGATACTTCTTCTCACGGGGCTTCAACTGGCGCGAAGCATAAGCAATTACTCTTCCCTCCTGCATCTAGACATACCCAATACTGATCCGAAAAGCATCACATACACTGTATAAGAGCCTGAAGCTGAAGGCAAAACTAGAACTGGAGTTGTGGTCAAGGCAGTCTTGAGCTTCTGAAAGCTCTCCTCAAACTTATCCGACCACCTGAAAGGAGCACCCTTCTAGGTCAATTTAGTCAAGGGTAATGGAATAGATGAGAACCCCTACACGAAGTGACGATAATAACTGGCCAAGCTGAGAAAGCTCCGAATCTTTGTAGCTGAGGATAGTCTGAGCCAACTCTAAACTGCGTCTATCTTCTTCGGATCCACCTAAATCACCTCACTGGACACCACGTGCCTCAACGACACCACTGAACTAAGCGACAACGCACACTTGGAGAACTTGGCATAAAGCTTTTCCTCCCTCAACCGCTGCAACACAATCCTCAAATGTTGGCCATGCTCCTTCTAGCTACGAGAGTACACCAGGATGTTATCAATGAACTATATGACAAATGAGCCGAGATAAGGCTGAAATACATTGTTCATTCGATGCATGAATGTTGCTAGGGCGTTGGTCAGCCCAAACGACATCACAAGGAACTCATAATAACCATAACAAGTCTTGAACGTCGTCTTTAGAATATCCGAGTCCCGAATCTTCAACTAGTGATACCTATCCCTCAAATCAATCTTGGAGAACACCCTCGCTCCCTGAAACTAGTCAAATAGATCATCAATACGCGGCAAAGGATACTTGTTCCTGATTGTAACTTTGTTCAACTGTCTATAATGAATGCACATGCACATAGTACCATCCTTCTTCTTCACTAACAGAACCGGTGCACCCCAAGGCGACACATTGGGCCTAATAAACCCCTTATCAAGAAGTTCCTGAAGCTGCTATTTCAATTCCTTTAACTCATCTAGTGCCATACGATACGGAGGAATAGAAAAATGGGCTGAGTGCCCTTCAACAAGTCAGTACCAAAATCAATATCCCTGTAAGGCAGCATGGATGACAGGTCTGTAGGAAACACATCCGAAAAATCTTGCACTACCGGAACAGAACTAATAGTAAGAATATCAGCACCAACATCTCTCAAAAAGGCCAAATAAGATTAAAAAAAACCCTTCCCAACCATCCACCGGGCCTTTAAATGTGAAATCACTCTGCTGGGAACATAGTCTAGAGAACCACTCCACTCGATCCTTGGCAACTCCAGCAGTGTCAACATCACAGGCTTAGCGTGACAATACAGAATAGCATGACATGGAGACAACCAATCAATACCCAATAATAGTATACACGGTCCACAACAATAGTATCACTCACCGGTGTAGATACATGAACAGATGAAACTACAAACTCACGGGGCATATCAAGATAATGAGAAAAATACGATGATACATACGAATAAGTGGAACTAGGGTCAAATAATATAGAAGCATTCCTGTGGCATACTGAGACAATAGTTGTGATCACTGTGTCTGAAGAAACTATATTTGGCCTGGCAGGAATAGCATAGAGTCGGGCGTGACCACCACCTGATCGACCTCCCCCTCTATGGCGACCCTTAGCTGCCTGAGCCTCACCCGAGCTAGCTGGGCGGGTGGTGATGTAACTGGTGCTGAAGTTATAGTCCAGATCCTCTGTTGAACTGGGCCTCCTAGGAGGCGGGGACACTGCCTCCTGATATGTCAAAGCTCCCCACACTCATAGCAACCCTGATCTGACAATGGTGGTGGGGATTGGATCGGGCCCCGAGAACAGAATACCCGCTAGAAGAACATGGTGCAGATAAAACCTGAGTTAAAGGAGCATGGGACGGACTCTGAGCTGGTAGACCACTGAGAGATGACTGGCCAGTATGGGCACTGTATGAACTATGGCTAGGTGATGCACCACGGTGGACTGGACAAGCCATCAGAGCTGGCATTATCCCCCAAAATGAATACCACTAGGACCATCCGAACCTAGGCAAGCCGACTATTCAAACATTTCCAACACTTTAAAGCCTTGAAAGATATGAAAAATAGCTTAACTAAAGGAAAATCATTTAAAAATAGGATAGGAAGTCATAACTCAATACATGATCTCTCCCAAAATCGGGGTGTCACCGAGTACATGAGCATTTACATAAAGATAGAGTCTGGTACACCATCTATGAAATAAAAGTGAAATAAATAACATGAAAGATAATGGAGGAGAGTCACAGCTACCTCGATGATCTCTAAATGTCCGGACATTGCAATTTAGTAACCGCCGCGACCAGAAGCACCTGGATCTGCACACGACCTGCAGCGTGTAGCATGAGTACAACCAACTCAATAAGTAACAACTGTAACAAGTAGTCTGAAAGCAGTGACGAGCTTTAACAATACAGTAAGGATACATAATTGAGAAATGTAGAAAAATAGACATGCTTCCAGTTTTAACAATTAAGTTTAGCACAGGTAAAAAGGGCCAAGTGTGACTCATAATATGAAAATGACATCTATATATCTACATTCCAAGGTGAAAACTGTATGTGATGCAAGACAGTGAAATCCCACGTACTCACTCTCTTAGAGCGCTCAATATGCCCATCTCAATCCTCGCTCGCCACACTCAGTCACTCAGCACTATATATAGCCAAAAGGCTCGTTGCGGCATGCAACCTAATCCATATATATGTATATATATATATATATATATATATATATATACATATATATATATATATATATATATCACTCACAGCATGTCACTCAGTCCCCCAACTCAGTCACTAATCTCTCCAGAGTCTCGGGCTTACAACAATCATGCTAAGCAGCCCTAATAAGTGATACGAGATGTGCAAATATACGATAACAGACGGAGATATGGCACATAATTATGAATCTGACTGAGTTTACGATTGCAATTAGACAGATAGCTCAACAGCAAAGAACGTCCACTGTGGGTCCCAATAGTACCAGCATGTATCCTAAACATGATGCCTAGCATGAATCACAGCTCAAACACTCTAACACATAGAGTACAACAAAATATTAAGATAGAATAGATACGCAGTTCCAGGGAATCGACTAAATCAAGAATTCTATGGTGCGCGCCCACATGCCCGTCACCTAGCATGCGAGTCACCTCAACATAAATCACATAGCATGAAATTCAGTGTTTCCTACCCTCAGAACCAAGCTTAGAAGTGTTACCTATCTCAATCCGAGCAAATCTCTACTCCGACATACCTTTGCCTCGCAAAACGGCCTCTGAATGCCTCGAATCTAACCACAAACAATGCGAAACAATCAACATGAGCTAAAGGAATAAATTACATAAGGAAATACTAAGTTATTAATCAAAAATCAAAAGTCGAGTCAAAAGTCGGCCCCGGGTTTACGTCTCAAAATCCAATACAAAGTCACAAACCTGAAAGCCCATTCAACTATGAGTCCAACCATACTAAATTTACCAAACTCTAACACCCAATCACCACCCAAATCCCTAGCCTCAAACCCCCAAATTCCACCTTAAATATACACAAACTAGGTGGGAAATCAATGGGGAAACATAATTATTGAATAAATTAGACCACAAGTGACTTACTTCAAGAAATCCCTCGAAAATCCTCTCAGAAATAGCCAAATCCCAAGCTTGAAATGTTATAAATGGTGAAAATCTCGGAACCCTTGAAATGTTAAAAATGGTGATTCTTCGAGTTAACAAAGAACCAACCGAGCACGATCAAGATCTCGAAACACAAACGTGGTTTGTGGGTCGATTTCAAGAAACGACGTATCTCATGTTTTAGGACTCGGAATCTAATGATTCAAAAACGAGGTGAAAGATGACGATCTGAACTATATGAAAGACTATTTACTCGTTCAAAATAAACAAATATTGATGCTACACCCGTTCAATGAAAGTTATGATTCTATGATATCAAAATAACAAATTTAAATCAAGAAATGTGTTCTTGAAAAATCAAGAACTAAATAAGTTCCTAAAGTCACCACTTGGAATCAATTAACATGATAAAGAAATACCACACGCAATTGAAAACAAGATAAAGACATCACCACCTTGCTTGGAATCAAAAACAAGAAAGAATACAAAATAGATGAAACACTCTATTGTAAAACTAGGGCAAGCCTCAAAAACGTGAATACCCCTTCTATAAGGCATGAGAACCCTTTATATAAGACTAAGATCTCTTTTTTGATGACTACAATCCCTATTCTAATAAGGAAATAAAATTACTAAAGACAAGGAAAGTAAAATCCCTATTCTACAAGGAAAAGAAACTAGAATCCTACTAAAAGAAAATCCTTATTCTAAAAGGAATAAAATAAATCATATTTTAAGAAGGAAAGAATCNAAAAGTAAAATCCCTATTCTACAAGGAAAGGAAACTAGAATCCTACTAAAAGAAAATCCTTATTCTAAAAGGAATAAAATAAATCCTATTTTAAGAAGAAAAGAATCTTGGCTTCTTGAAATCAATCTTGAGCTTCCTGGACTTCTTGCACTTTTTGAAATTAAGTCCATATGTTTGGACATGAGCTCTAAAACACGATCTTTGCAAAAATTAATAAAATTTATCATAGATTCACAAATGGCACAAGATCGACAACTTCCATGATTTGGTTGAACTCATATTCACCAGGCTCTAGGTTGCATTTTTCTAACTAGTCAAAGAGCTTCATCATGTTGTAACAAAACATAGCATGTGGCCAAACTAAATCCCACTTTCTCAATAGTAACTTTGTACCAATATTTCTGGAATATATCCTTTTAAATAGATTTTCAAACAGTAATCCATAATAATAGGTTATTTTCTTTTTATCTTCAAGAATCCTGAACTTCTCCATGTCAATGTGGTANAAAATACCACACGCAATTGAAAACAAGATAAAGACATCACCACCTTGCTTGGAATCAAAAACAAGAAAGAAGACAAAATAGATGAAACACTCTATTATAAAACTAGGGCAAGCCTCAAAAACGTGAATACCCCTTCTATAAGGCATGAGAACCCTTTATATAGGACTAAGATCTCTTTTTTGATGACTACAATCCCTATTCTAATAAGGAAATAAAATTACTAAAGACAAGAAAAGTAAAATCCCTATTCTACAAGGAAAGGAAACTAGAATCCTACTAAAAGAAAATCCTTATTCTAAAAGGAATAAAATAAATCCTATTTTAAGAAGAAAAGAATCTTGGCTTCTTGAAATCAATCTTGAGCTTCCTGGACTTCTTGCACTTTTTGAAATTAAGTCCATATGTTTGGACATGAGCTCTAAAACACGATCTTTGCAAAAATTAATAAAATTTATCATAGATTCACAAATGGCACAAGATCGACAACTTCCATGATTTGGTTGAACTCATATTCACCAGGCTCTAGGTTGCATTTTTCTAACTAGTCAAAGAGCTTCATCATGTTGTAACAAAACATAGCATGTGGCCAAACTAAATCCCACTTTCTCAATAGTAACTTTGTACCAATATTTCTGGAAAATATCCTTTTAAATAGATTTTCAAACAGTAATCCATAATAATAGGTTATTTTCTTTTTATCTTCAAGAATCCTGAACTTCTCCATGTCAATGTGGTACTTATGGAATATGCCCAAAAACGTTGATTTAGTACCACAAAACCCTTGGATGAATCAAATTCAAGTACCTTTGGACCAAGCTTGGAGATCAAAGAATATCTTCTTGAGAATTTATCAGGAATAACGCTCTCATATTTAACTAGATCATAACCATTGATCGAATTTGTGTTAAAATTTCCTATTCCTAAATATGCTTGAACATATTCAACCTTTGGGAGCAAGAAAAAAGCTGAAACTAATTATGAACTCAAACCCTCCATTATGGACTAATTTTTAAACAACACTTCCTCTCATATTTGTAAGATTTCATGGACTGCTAGATTAATGCAATATGTTGTCTCAGTTGGAAGTATATAATCAACAATCAAATCAATATTATGTTGGGCATCTCTATTAAGTTAAAAGTTAAGTTCACATTTGGGATACTCCAACGGATCATCATCAAACTTCGGAGGCAAATCTTCAACTTGTGGATCTAGTGCATGCTCCTCCTCCTTGTGCTCTTCCATAGTAATACCAACATTCAATGACTTTTCTCTATTGTTGGGCCAATTGTTAGTAATTTGGTCACAAAAGAATCATTCTTGTGCTTCAGATTCTTAACAATATTGCGGGATTCATTGGTAATAAAATAATCTTACGTTCATCCTTTGTAAAGGAATAGGTGTCAAGGTTTTCATCAAATTTAGCACACCTATCATACACCCATTGTCTTGAAAGTAATAAGTGACAAGCATCCATCTTCACTACGTCACACCAAATCTGGTCTTTATAGATCTTTCCAATAGAAAAAGATACTAAGCATTGACGAGATACCTCTAAAACATCATCATCTTTAACTTCGATGCTATAAGGATATGGATGAAATTTGGTTACAAACCAAGTTTAATAACCATCTCTTCAGAAATGATATTTATGTGACTCCCACGATCAATGATCAACGAACAAACTTTTTTATGCGAAGTACATCCAGTGTGGAGAAAAGATTCATGTTGTCTTGTTTCTTCATCTTCTTGAACCAAGAATACTCCTCTCTGTTGAATCTTAAAAATGATGATTTCTCAAACTTAGGACCTGTGCGTTATAGCTCTGATACCAAATTGATGTTATTCTTCGAGTTAACAAAGAACCAACCGAGCAGGATCAAGATCTTGAAACGAAAACCTGGTTGGTGGGTCGATTTCAAGAAACAACGTATCTCAAGTTTTAGGACTCGGAATCTAATGATTCAAAAACGAGGTAAAAGATGATGATATGAACTATAAGAAAGACTATTTACTCATTCAAAACAAGCAAATATTGATGTGCACCAATTCAATGAAAGTTATGATTCTATGTATATAAAAAGAACGAATTTAGATCAAGAAATGTGTTCTTGAAAGATCAAGAACTAAACAAGTTCCTAAAGTCACCATGTGGAATCAATTAACGTGATAAAGAAATACTACACGTAATTGAAAACAAGATAAATACTATCTCCACCTTGCTTGCAACCAAAATCAAAGATAAAGAAGACAAAATACAAAAAACACTCTATTGTAAAACTAGGGCAACCCTCAAAAAACGGGAATTCCCCTTCTATAAGGCATGAGAACCCTTTATATAGTCCCGAGGTCTTCTTTTTTATGAATCTGATACCAAGTTTGCCACGTCCCAGAATCACGAAGCGCGACCGATGCTCAACCGAGTGAAATNCACTACACGCAATTGAAAACAAGATAAATACTATCTCCACCTTGCTTGGAACCAAAATCAAAGATAAAGAAGACAAAATACAAAAAACACTCTATTGTAAAACTAGGGCAACCCTCAAAAACGGGAATTCCCCTTATTTAAGGCATGAGAACCCTTTATATAGGCCCGGGGTCTTCTTGTTTATGAATCTTATACCAAGTTTGCCACGCCCCACAATCACGGAGCGTGACCGGCGCTCAACCGAGTGAACCCGGCCGAGCAAGCCTGTTAAATTTCCTTCTACCAAACTCATCCATGAAGAAGGATAATACATATTTTCGTTAATTAGACAATAAGGTGATCATGTCTACAATATCAATTCATTACCATTAGTTACTCCATTAATAAGTCTCAAAACACACACACACACACGCCTTCATGGTTCAAAGTGGAACATGTGATTTAATCACAACACAACTTGTTTAACATTCCGAACACCCATACACAACCCACACTTAGTCTATAGAGCCTTTAAAAATACCAAAGAGTACAATGATAGTGCCGGCAACAAGACTCCTTCTATACCTCAAAACACATACGAAACAAAAGATACAACCCCGAAATGAGATGGGGCTCACCAAGTCAGCTGGGAAGAATGAGCACTACTGTCATTGGTCAGTATCCTCCATTGTGGAACCACCTGCATCCATTAAAGATGCAGCGCCCCCAGCAAAAGGGACGTTAGTACATGTCGAATAGTACTAGTATGAAAATATAGTATGAATATGATTAATCAAGGCGACAATAGAATAGCATAGATAGCCGTTTAAACCAAAGCAAGCTTATCAAGAGTTGTCATTAACATTTATAGAACTTAAGATGAGATTCTCTGTAACCAATTTCACACAAAGCGGCTCCTGCGCCTCACCTCAATCTATTCAGGTGAAGGTGTAAGCAGATTACCAAAACTCTACTCAAGCGACCCTGCCACCTCACCCCAATATATGTGGGTGGAGGTGTAAACACAATAGCCATTTTACACAAAGCGGCCCCGCCACCTCACCCCAATATATACAGGTGGAAATTCATCAACGATACCAATACCTACACAAATCGGCCATTCCGCCTCTCCCCAATATATATATATATATATATATATATATTTATAGTGGTGCAACAACAATACCAATGTATGCGGGTGGAGGTGTAATCCCAATCACAATCTTTTCACAATTTAGCATAATATTTTCCACATAAATCACGACTTGGAATCATAACATGTAGATACACAATACATAGTTTGGAACACATCCTCAATTTATAATAAAACATGATAAGACCATTTGAAATACGAATTGAACATATATCTTTGTCACAAAACTCATTCGGAATACTCGATTTGTAATAAATATCTTGGAACTTACAAGGATATGGGGGTTCTAGTTCTTAAAGAAGAGTTTAGCCAACATACCTCAATTGAACTTCCTTAAACTCTAAAATATTCCAGAAATCTTAGCAACTTCAATCTATTTTAGAAATATAACAAGTTAAACCAAAATTAGGAAGATGATCATGGTTCTAGCTCATTTGAGCATTTTATCAAACACTAGGTGTGCATTAAGGTATCAATGTCCTTTTATGGAGGATTCCATCACCCCACAACCCATTCTTTTCCGTTTTTAGCTCAACAATTTTCCTACACCCTTTGATAACACATGCATGCAAAATAACCAACTCCCATACCCAAGAATCATTTTACTAATTAGCTAATTCTAGATAAAATTCGAGATTGAGAGTTAGAGTGTAGAACCTTACCTCTAGGATGAAGGCCTAGAGAGTTTTCCTTGTTAATCTTCAAATATTTTAGCAAGAATTGAAGGACAATTTGTTGAAGATCACTCTCCCACTATAGAGAACTCTCTCACTCTCAAAATATCTTTTTTTTCCTCAAAATAAGGTCCTTTGCTTATATATAACGAAGTAGGGTTGGGTTATAAAAACCCAAAAATGAAGCTACAGAACAAGATATGCGGTCCGCATATCAGCTGCACAAATTGGTGCCAAAAATAGGAAACCATCTGCCTGGGTCTGCAGTCACTATGCTGCCCGCAGATCTATTCTGTGTTCGCATAATGAACCGCAGAACAGTTCTACGGTCGCATAGTCAATTTTGCGGCAATTTTGCGGCCCGCAGAGTGATCTCGCGGTCGCAGAATGGACCACAGAAATGCATTCCTATGCCAAACGTTTCCTTTACTCCTCAATGCATTGTTCGACCCAAAATATCTGAGCCGAGGCGAGCTTGTTTTTCCTTTGCGAAATTTTATGGGGCCTTACATTCTCCCCCAATTAGGATCATTCGTCCTCGAATGAATGTCAGAATTTGTTATTAGCATCAAATGTGGCCCAACTGTTAATTCACACTCACTAGTAGTTTCAAAATTTGGCTAACTGCCTAAATTTCCAAACATTTTGCCAGAGTCTCCCTTATAACTAGGCCTATCCACCTGCCAGAGAACCACAGAAACACATCCTAACAACATATACATAATCTTACGACGTAACATAACACAAAACAATACCAACTGTGGCCTCACATACAATATATTTAGAAAGGAGCACCTTTACATTAACTGAACAAATGATAGAAGAATCCATAGGCGACAGTTTTATAGAAAGGTTACATAACTCATACAAATAAGTAAGGATACTTCTCTTTCATCCTTTCCTCGGCCTCCCAAGTAGCCTCTGCAACCTGCTGGTTTCACCACAACATCTTTACGGAGGTAATTGCTTTATTCCTCAACTTTCAGACTTGCCTATCAAGAATGGCAACTGGAATTTCTTCTTACAACAGTTCTTCATTAACCTTAATGGTCTCAACCGGCACAATAGTTGACGGATCTCCAACTACCTTCTTCAACATATACATATGGAATACCAGGTACACTAATGCCATCTCAGGTGGTAGCTCAAGCTTGTATGCCACCTCACCGATCCTCTGAATGATTCTGTACGGTCCGACATACATCAGACTCAATTTCCCTTTCTTATCAAATTGCATTACACCCTTCAAGGGGAAAACTTTCAAGAATACCCAATCAACTTCTTTGAACTCCAAATCCCTACGACGAACATCCGGATATGACTTCTGACAACTCGGAGAAGTCTTCAACCGCTCCTTAATGATCCTAACTTTTTCCATACCTAGATGCACTAGGTCTAGTCCTGCCCTATCAATTCCGTTTCCCCAATTTCGAACCACCCAACAGGAAATCTACATCTCCTTCCATATAAAGCCTCGAACGGTGCAATCTGAATGCTAACATGATAACTATTATTGTAGGAAAATTCTATGAGTGGCAAATGATCATCCCAACTTCCTTTGAAGCCTAGAACACAAGCGCGCAACATATCCTCGAGCGTCTGAATAGTTCTCTCTTCCTTCCCGTCAGTCTGCGTGTGAAAAGTTGTACTAAGATTCACCTGAGTAGCCAAATCTTGCTGGAATTTCTCCCAAAACTTAGCGGTGAATTGTGCTCCCCAATCAGATATAATGGAAACTGGAGTGCCATGCAACCTGACTATTTATTTGATATATCTAAGCATATTGTTCCGCTGTGTCAGTAGCCTTAACTGGAAAAAAGTGTGCTGATTTCGTGAGTCAATCCTCAATCACCCAAATTGAGTCAAACTTGTGTGGAGTACGCGGTAGTCCTACCACAAAGTCCATATTAATCATTTCCCACTTCCACATTGGAATATCTATGTTCTGTGCCAATCTACGGGGCCATTGGTGTTCGGCCTTCAGTTGTTGACAATTTGGACATCTCGCCACCAAGTCCGCTACATTTATCTTCATATCATTCCACGAATAAACTTCCTTAAGATCACGATACATTTTCGTAGAGCCCGGGTGCACGGAATACCTAGAAGTGTGAGCCTCGATCATGATTCTTTCCCGGAAGCCATCCACATTTGGAACACATAGACGCCCTTGGTACCTTAGCGTTCCATCATCCAAGCCGAGAGAAAAAGCCATAGTCTTATGTTTATGAATACCGTGCTTCCATTTCACCAGAAATGGATCATTGTATTGCTTCCCTTTGACTTGCACAACAAGCGATAATTCAGCCTATTTTGAACAATCACCCCTCCTTCACTAGAGTCTGTAAGACGAACTCCCAAACTAGAAAATCGATGAACTTCCTTGGACAACGGCCCTTGATATGCCTCTAAGTGAGCCAAATTACCTATATATTTTTGGGTAAGAGCATCCACCATAACATTGGCCTTTCCCGGGTGATACAGGATATCGATGTCATAATCTTTGAGTGACTTAAGCCATCTACTCTACCTCAGATTCAACTCCTTCTGTTTGAAAATATATTGAAGGCTCTTATGGTCTGTGAATATATCCACATGGACCGCATAAAGGTAATGACGCCAAATCTTCAACACAAATACCACCGCTGCAAGTTCTAAGTCATGTGTTAGATAATTCTTTTCATGATTCTTGAGTTGCCTAGAAGCATAAGCTATCACCTTGCCATGTTGCATTAATACACACCCAAGCCCAATTCTTGAAGCATCACAATATACCACAAATCCATCTGCACCCTTTGGTAAGGTCAGAACTGGTGCCGTAGTCAATCTCGATTTCAACTCCTAGAAGCTCCTTTCATAAGCATCTGACCATTAGAACTTAACTGCCTTCTTAGTCAATTTAGTCAACGGAGAGGCAAGGGTAGAAAACCCCTCAACAATGTTCCTGTAATAAGCCGCTAAGCCTAAGAAATTGCGAATCTCTATTAGGGTTGTAGACCTCAGCCAATTCTTCACAGCTGAATGTTTTGAGGATCAACATCAATTCCTTCTCTAGAGATGACATGACCCAAGAATGTAACACTTCCCTGAGGTGATTGGCATGGTCCTCTCGGTTGCGTGAATATACAAGGATATCATAAATAAATACTATCACAAAGGAGTCAAGAAAAGGCTTGAAGACTCGATTCATAAGATCCAAGAAAGTTGTTGGGCCATTTGATAGCCCAAAATACATTACCAAAAATTCAAAGAGCCCATATCGGGTTCTAAAAGTTGTTTTCGGAACATCCTGCTCCCTGATCTTCAATTGGTGATATCCGGATCTTAAATCGATCTTGGAGGAGTACCTAGCACCCTGCAATTGGTCAAACAAGTCATCTATCCTTGGCAGTGGGTACTTATTCTTGATTGTGACCTTATTAAGTTGCCGATAGTCAATGCACATTCTCAGTGACCCATCTTGATTTCTTACAAAAAGGACCGATGCGCCCCAAGGAAACACACTCGGCCGTATGAAACCCTTTTCTAACAAATCTCTCAATTGTTCCTTTAGCTCCTTCAATTTTGCCGGTGCCATTCTGTACATTGGAATAGATATAGGATGCGTGTCTAGCATCACATCAATCCCAAAATCAATCTCCCTGTCTGGTGGAGTTCAGCCGGAAAGACTCCCAGAAATTCATTCATAACAGGCACGGACTTAAGTGTAGGTGCCTCAGCATCGGTGTCTATAAACTAAACCAAATGGTAAATGCACCCCTTGTTGATCATTTTCGTGGCCTTAAGATAAGAAATAAATCTACCCTTCGGCACTACATCATCACCCTTTTCACTCAATAACTGGCTCATTTGGAAATGCAAACCTAACAGTTCTAGTTCGGCAATCAAGCTTGGCAAAACATGAATAAAGCCAATCCATCCCCATTATCACATCAAAATTGAGCATTCTCAATTCAATAAGACCGGCCACGGTGTCCTGACCACGCAACGTGATAACATAATCCCAATAAACCCTCGCGGCCAAAATAGATTCACCAACTGGAGTAGATGTAGAGAACAACGCATGAAGCTGTTCTGGTTATATCCAAAATTCCATAGCAACATGAGAGACATATGACAAAGTGGAACCGAGCTCAATAAGAGCACATACATCATGGGATTGGACAGAAACTATACATGTGACAACATCTGGAGAAGCCTCTGAATCTCGATGCCTCCGCATAGCATAAAATCTGCTTGGTCCTCCTAAATTCTATGCACCACCCCTAGCTGCACCACGTCTTGCGAGTGTTGGGGAGCCTCAAGCTAGAGGTGCTGTGGATGTAGTAGCTGCAGAATTAGCTGGTTGTGCTACACCTCTGCCCACGTTTCGGCTGACGAGTGACAATCCCTCTGAATGTGACCCCTCACACCGCACCCATAGCATACAGGTAGGTCCATAAAGCAGGACCCAAAGTGCATCCTCCCACACACAGGGCATGGGAGCCCCTGTTGCTGAAACCGTCTATCGGGTTGAACCTGGTTTACTAGTCTCGGACATGTAGAGGGCCTACTTGTTCCCAAATATGGTCTNAGCCTCAAGCTAGAGGTGCTGTGGATGTAGTAGCTGCAGAATTAGCTGGTTGTGCTACACCTCTGCCCACGTTTCGGCTGACGAG
>AWOL01S0085233.1:0-18351 GCA_000715115.1 Nicotiana otophora
CTGATGCCAAGTAAGGGGTGCTGCGCCAACAGTCCTATGTCTCTCGTAAGTCTCCCACCATCTCAGTGCAGACCCAGAAAACTGAAAAGTAGTGAATGAGACCCCACTGGTCTCCAGAATACCTGTTGTCCGAAGCATCCATTGACACCTATCCAGAAAATCCCGAGCATCCTATGACTCAGTACCGCTAAATGGTGGAGGTCTAAGCCTCTAAAATCTCTCAAGTCTCCTCTGCTCATCATCTGCCATAACAGGAAATACCGGGGCCTGAGCAGCTGCAACCGACTGGGCTGGTAGTGCCCCCGGTATCTGAAGTCCCTGTACTACCTGGTCTGGAGTACAGGCAATGGGGGTATGAGTACCTCCCCCAGCCTGAGAAATAGCAGATGCGGCCTGAGCTGAAACCACTTGAGCAAGGCTAGTGCAGGCTGCCAATATCTGGGCCAAAGTCTCCTGAATGCCTGCAATCTCAATGGGCACAACTGGTGCTTGAGCTGATCCTGCCGGCTCAACTATATCTGGAATATGCTCCTGTGCTGGAACAACTAGTGGAACTACAAGTGCTATTCCAACTGTGGTACGAGCTACACCTCGACCTCTACCTCGACCCCGGCCTCTACCACGACCCCGGTCTCTCGCGGCCCTAACTGGTGGCACTGTTGGCTGACCGTCCGATCCGGTAGTATATGTCCCCACCATCTGTGAGAGAATAGAATAGTAGAAATTTAGTTTCCAGAATGGGGTCTGCAACCTCTCGAAGATAAGTACAGACGTCTTCGTACCAATCCGCAAGACTCTACTAAACCTGCTCATGACTCGTGAGACCTATGTAACCTAGGCTCTGATACCAACTTGTCACAACCCAAAATCTCACCTGTCGTGATGGCGCCTATCTCAATACCAGGCAAGCCGAAAATCTCAATAAACCTCAATTTCTCTCAAGTTTAAAAATATAATATTTAAATACAATACAAACACTCCCCAAAACCTGGTGTTACTGAGTACATGAATATCTAATATGAATACAAGTCTGGAAAATATAGTCTATAATAGTCTGAGACCAAATACGATAAATAAAGAGATAGAGAAGGAGAGACAAGGTTTGCGCAAGACGGCAACTATGTCCGGAAAGGATCAACACCCGCTATGTCCGGAAACACCTGGATCTGCACACAAAGTGCAGGGTGTAGAATGAGTACAACCAACTCAGCAAGTAACAAAAATAAATAAGGAACTGAAGATAGTAACGAGCTACACAGTTATGGTTCATTTCGAGTAATTCCAGTAAAGAATAGACATGCTATCAAGTCTGGCAGTTTAATGTCAAATCAATTTTTATACAGTTCCGGTTCATGTAATCTGTATATCAACAATCTTTCAGAGATTTTACAAAAATAACAGATAGCAACTAAGTGCAACAACAAATGAAAATCAAGTACAATCTCTTAGGACAACAATCACTCACTAGGCTCCCAGCCCTCATCACTCCCTGGGCTCCTAGCCCTCATCACTCTCTCAATGGGTACCCGCGCTCACTAGGGGTGTACAAACTCCGGAGGGGCTCATACAGTCCAAGCGCTATAATCTGCACGGATAACTCACGTGCTTCACGGACAACTCACGTGCCATAATATAAATATCTGGATCTGCACGGCTAACTCACGTGCTGCACGGCCAAGTCACGTGCTATAGTATAATATAATGATCCGCACGGCAACTCACATGCTGCACGGCCAACTCACGTGCTATAGTATAATATAAGGATCCGCACAGCCAACTCACGTGCTGCACGGATAACTGATGTGCCATAGTATCAATATCTCACAATCAGGCCCTCGGCCTCACTCAGTCATAAATCTCTCGAGTCTCTCAGGCTCTGAACAATCATGAAATCAGCCCAAACAATAATGATATGATGTATGAATAATAATAACAGAGACTGAGATAGAATGTACAAGTAAAACTTGAGACTGAGCAAATATAGCATTTAGCAGGCAATTCAACAAGTACACGACCTTTGTCGGTCCCAACAGTACTATCACAAAGCCTAAGCATGATTTCTAACATGATTTACAGTCAAATTTTATCAATACATAGAGAGCATATAGCTAACAACAAATTATTCAACATTACGGTTTCCTGGGACGAACCAAGTCATAATCCCCTCAGCGCACGCCCACACGCCCATCACCTAGCATGTGCATCACCTCCAAAATAATCACATAATACCAAAAGCCGGGGTTTAATACCTCAAGACCAGATTTAAAACTGTTACTTACTTTAAGCCGTGAAATTCTTATTCTGCAATGTCCTTTCCTCGTGAATTGGTCTCCAAACGCCTCGAATCTGGTCATAAATAATTCATTTCAGTCAATAAAATTCATTGGAATTAATTCCATAAAAAAATAATGATTTTTCATAAAAATTCAAAATTTAGCTCAAAAATCGCCCGTGGGACTCACGTCTCGGAACCCGACAAAAGTTACAAAATCCGAAAGCTCATTCCACCATGAGTCTAACCATACTAATTTTACCAAAATCTAACATGAACTCGACCTCCAAATCATCAAATCTTATTTCAAAGCCCTAAGTTCAAACCCCCGATTTACACCTCAAAATCATGTAATCCAGTCGGATTATTCGTTGATAATTTAATATTATGGAGTAGAAATGATCACAAGGGACTTACCTCAAGTATTTCCGTGAAAATGCAATGAAATGATCCGAATCTCGTCTGAAACTCACCCGAGCCCCTCGGAACCCCGTCCAAACATGCCAACAAGTTCAATAACAAAATACGGACCTACTCGAGGCCCCAAAACACACATAACAACATCAAAATGATGAATCACACCTCAAATTGAAATCTATGAACTTTGAACTTTTCAACTTCCATAACTCATGCCGAAACATAGCAACTCAACCCGGAATGAACCCAAATTTTTCACACAAGTCCCGAATAACATAACCTAGCTATTCCAATTTCCAGAACCACAATCCGGATCTGATTTCCTCAAAGTCAACTTTCGGTCAAACTTTTAAACCTTTCAAACCTTTAAATTTCCAAATTTTCGCCAATTTGAGCCGAAACCTTATAGAAACATCCAAATGCAAATCCGAGCACACGCTCGAGTCCAAAATCACCATCCGGACCTAACGAAACCATCATAACTCTGTTCCGGGGTCAACTTCACAAAAAGTCAAACTTAGTCAACTCTTTCAACTTAAAGCTTCAACAATGAAATTCATTCTTCCAAACTGATTCTGAATAACCTGAAACCCAAAACCGACGATTCACATAAGTCATAATACATCATACGGAGCTACACATGCCTGTAAACTACCGAACGAAGTGCAAATGCTCAAAACGACCGGTTAGGTCATTATATTCTCCCCCACTTAAACATATGTTCGTCCTCGAACGTGCCAAGAATTGTTCCCAAAAGCATCCAACCGCTATATAACCTTACCATGTACATACTCGGGGGTGATCCCACGTCACCTTATCCCATATAGGTCCGATACCACAACATAACTGAAATTCATTAACTTAACCTTAGCCCAAAACCTTGGAATTAAATTTCCAACCTTCAGAATTTCTTCCCAAGACACAAATCTTACATTTGCACACTGTATGAGTCTGAACAAGCTGTATCAAGTCATAACCATAACCCCAGATGTAATCATATAACATACTACACAACCTGCATGCTCGCAGCACCATTCCCTATCACCGTAACTACTCCAACTAACCAGGTACCGGTATTAAACCCCATATCAAATAATACCTTGTTCCAAAACCTTCGTACACTGCTGATAATGAAAGAAACATGCATAAATGTCATGACCCCTTGTCAGATCAACAAGTCATGGAGCTCTCTCGCCCCAACCAGAACCGTAATCACTTTCTAAGCCGACTTTCAGTATTGTCCTCCCGAATATATTGAAATCAAACTTGATAATACTCATTCCAGGTCCAATGACCTTATATTATTAAACACAACTATCCCACAGACATGCCACACCAATATAACTCAGAGCCACAAGCCGTGCCATCCGTGCACCAATACGCAACAATTCAAATGTACTCAGTCATGGAAAATGACTCAATTGAGAGAACTGCCCCACCAGACTAACAAGTACTGCCACAACGAAATGCTGAAAATCCATCACACACTGTAGAACCATCATACGATTCTAACACAAGGTTCATACCTTAACATAACTTTGTTGCAATGCGTGACCCCATCCAAATGCGGGTCTATATTATATACCTCGAGCCACCCTGCTCAAAATCAATAACCACGGAGAGACAATTGAAGCAATGCCACACAAAACCTGAAAGAACATAACCAATACGCAATCGATCATGCAATACCCAAATACTCATATCGCTCGAATTCCGCCATAAGGCCCCTAATAGAACCGCACCATGTGTGCATAACCAATGAATCACAACTCCTCGTAGCATAAAAGAGTAACTCACAGATCATTTCAAAACACGAATAAGCTCAACATCAATCGAATGGCACATCCCTCAATGATAGCAGTATGGAGCCAACCAATCCAACTCGCTGTAGAATACACATCCTAATTGGGACTANACCAACTCAAGTGCTATAGTATAATATAAGGATCTGCACGGCCAACTCACTTGCTACACGGACAACTCACGTGCTATAGTATCAATATCTCACAATCAGGCCCTCGACCTCACTCAGTCATAAATCTCTCCTGTCTCTCGGGCTCTCAATAATCATGAAATCAGCCCAAACAACAATGATATGATGTATCAATAATAATAACAGAGTCTGAGATAAAATGTGCAAGTAAAACCTGAGACTGAGTACATATAACATTTAACAGGCAATTTAACAAGTACGCGACTTCTGTGGGTCCCAACAATACTATCACATAACCTAAGCATGATTTCTAACATGATTTGCAGTCAAATATTAACAACACATAGAGAGCATATAGCTAACAATAAATTATTCAACTTTACAGTTTCCCGGGACGGACCAAGTCACAATCCCTTCGGTGCACGCCCACACGCCCGTCACCTAGCATGTGCGTCACCTCCAAAATAATCACATGATACCAAAATTCGGGATTTCATACCCTCAGGACCAGATTTAAAATTGTTACTTACTTCAAGCCATGAAATTCTTATTCTGCAATGTCCTTTCCTCGTGAATTGGTCTCCAAACGCCTCGAATCTGGTCATAAATAATTCGTTTTAGTCAATAAAATTCATTGAAATTAATTCCATAAGAAAATAATGATTTTCCATAAAAATTCGAAAATTAGCTCAAAAATCGCTCGTGGGGACCACGTCTCGGAACTCGACAAAAGTTATAAAATCCGGAAGCCCATTCAACCACGAGTCTAACCATTCCAATTTTACCAAAATCCGACCCCAACTTGACCCTCAAATCTTCAATTTAAACCAAGAGGGTTTTCAAACTTTTCAAACTCAATTCACCAATTAAATGATAAAATAACCACGGATTCGAGTAATTTAACCAATATTGAGTTAAGAAAACTTACCCCGTTGTTTCCTATGAAAATCACCCAAACATCGCCTCAATCTGAGCCCCAAATCGTCAAAATTGAAAATGGGACGAAGTCCCATTTTCAGAACTTAAACTCACTGCCCATGCTTTTCTTCTTCGCGAACGCGGTCAGTGCCTCGCGTTCGCGAAGTACAAAATAGCTCCCGTCCAAATTCCTCCTTCGCAAACGCGACATTACCCTCGCATTCGCGAAGCACAAAATACCTCTGCCTCAATGCCTTCTACGCGAACGCGTTCAACCCATCGCGAACGCGATGCTTCNAGAACTTAAACTCACTGCCCATGCTTTTCTTCTTCGCGAACGCGGTCAGTGCCTCGCGTTCGCGAAGCACAAAATAGCTCCCGTCCAAATTCCTCCTTCGCGAACACGGCATCACCCTCGCATTCGCGAAGCACAAAATGTCTCTGCCTCAATGCCTTCTATGTGAATGCATTCAACCCATTGCGAACGCAATGCTTCGTTCCCCCTCACTACGCAAACGCGACACCCCCTACGCGAACGCCACACCAATTGCCTGGGGTCCTCAACTGCTTCCTCTCTTCTTCGCGAACGCATTACACCTCTCGCGTTCGCGATGCACACCCAGTCCATCCTTCGCGAACGCGTTCTTCTCTTCGCGAACGTGAAGAACAAATATTGCCAGCCTCTCAGTTCTTCTTCGCAAACATGAGGCTTCACTTGCGAACACGATGAAGGAAACCAGATGGTGCATCAGAAAAATTCCAACAGAGTTCCAAGTCCAAAATCTAACCCGTTAACCATCCGAAACTCACCCGAGCCCTCGGGACCTCAACCAAATATACCAACAAGTCCTAAAACATCATACAAACTTAGTCATACCCTCAAATCACCTAAAACAATGCTAAAACCATGAATTACACCCCAATTCAAGCCTAATGAAATTTAAAATTTCTAATTTCTACAAACGACTCTGGAACCTATCAAATTACGTCCGATTTACCTCACATTTTGCGCACAAGTCATAAATGACATAATGGAGGTACTCAAATTTTCAGAATCGGATTTCGACCCCATTATCAAAAAGTAAACCCCCTGGTCAAACTTCCCAAAAATTCAACTTTCGGCATTTCAAGCCTAATTCCACTATGGACCTCCAAATAATATTTCGGACACGCTCCTAAGCCCAAAATCACCATGAGGAGCTATTGGAATCATCAAAATTCAAATCCGAGGTCATTTTCACATAGGTCCATATCCGGTGCACTTTTCTAACTTAAATTTTCAATTATAAGACTGAATGTCTCATTTCACTCCGAATTCCTTCCGGACCCGAATCCACTAATCCGGTAAGTTATAAAATAACTATAAAGCATAAATTGAGCAGTAAATGAGGAAATGGAGTTATAATATTCAAAACGACCGGCCGGGTCGTTACAAAAAATAGCTATTTATATATTGTAATATATATATATATATATAAAGTTTCTAAAATTTTATGGTACATATTAATCGTTTGTATTTTTAGTCTAGTTCTTTGCTGTTATAATAATCTAATTCTTTGTCTTTACATTCTTGTTTGATTGGTAGTTTTCTTTTCCGAAGTACAAAAATTTATTTCATGTTAAAAATAATCAATTTTTAATTGAGTACTTCAATTATTCATCACTATTTGATTCAATTTTCATTAATATATCTTGATAAATGATAGATTTCTCAAAGAGCAATTGGTTTGATAGTGTTACGTTGAAAATGTAGTCACCGAAATATGCGTTTGGTAGTGTATGTCTCATATTAAAGGAAAAAAACCGATAAAGAATTGAAAAAACCGAAAAACCGAAAACAACCGAATCGATAAAAAACCGACTTAATTGGTTTGGTTTGGTTCCAATATTTAAAAAATCGACTTATTTAGTTTGATTTCTTTTTAGGGAAAAACCAACCCAAACCGAACCATGAACACCCCTACCTACAAGCAAGGAGAAAACATGTAGGATATACATTCGATAGTTGTCAAGTTCTAGCAGGGAGTTGCTTTTCAGGTAGTTGTCTCTTATTAATAGGGTTCTGTAAAGTAGAATTGCACACTTGACTTGTCACGACCCAAAATTCTAACCGTCATGATGGCGCCTATCTCAATACTAGGCAAGCCGACAACATCAATAACCCACAGTTTCTTTTAAATACGGAAAAACATAATAATTTAAGTTTAAGGGAAAATCCCACAAATACTGGGTATAAATACATTCCCAAAATTCGGTGTCACTGAGTACATGAGCATCTATACATTATAAGTCTGGAAAACATGGTCTATAATGTGTGAGACTAAATACAGTAAACAAGAAAATAGGGAAGGAGAGACAAGGTCTGTGAAATACTGCAGCTACCTCGAAATCTCTGGAAAATAAACTGCGCGAAAGAATCAACACCCGCTGTATCCGGGATCACTTGGATCTGTACACGAAGTGCAGGGTGTAGTATGAGTACAACCAACTCAGTAAGTAACAATAATAAATAAAGAACTGGAAGTAGTGATGAGCTTCACAGCTAAGTCCAAATATAGTAATTTCCAACATGAAAAGGTAGGCATGCTTTCAAGTTCAACATTTAAAACTCCACAGTAATTTTATAACACATTTGACTCAAATAGAAATAATGTCTTTCAGAGTTTTCCAAAATAATGATATATGATAGATGAAATGCAGCAATAATGGAATCAATGTATCCTCTCAGAATAACAGTCACTCAGTTCTCTCATTCACTCCAACCTCACAGTCACTCTTTCCTCACATTCACTCATTCCTCACAATCACTCATTCCTTTCAATCACTCAGCACTTGGCACTCGTCACTCGTACTCAATAGGTACCTGCGCTCATTGGGGGTATGTACAGATTCCTGAGGGGCTCCTTCAGCCCAAGCGCTATAACAATCCAATCATGGCATAAATCAATGAAACATACTACGACGTGTAGCCCGATCCCATAAATAACCTCACAATTAAGCCCTCGACCTCACTTAGTCATTATTTTCTCTAGTCTCTCGGGCTCTCAGAAATCATGATAAGCAGCCCAAACACCAATGATATGATGCATCAATAATGAATAATAGAGACTGAGATGAAATATGCAAATAAAACTGTGACTGAGTGCAAAATAATAATTTAGCAGATAATTTCACAAGTACACGATCTCTGTGGGTCCCAACAGTATAAACACATGGTTTAAACATGATTTATAGTTCGATTTCTCTAAAACATGGAAAAATGTACTGATATCAAGAGATTATTCGACTACATAGTTCCATGGAATTGACCAAGTTATAATTCCTACGGTGCACGCCCACACGCCCGTCACCTAGCATGTGCGTCACCTCAAAACCAACCACATAACATATAATCCGGAGTTTCATACCTAGAGGACCAAATTTATTACTGTTACTTACCTCAAACCATGTAATTCTTAATTCTGCAATGCCTTTGCCTAGCGAATCGGCCTCTAAACGCCTCGAATCTAGCCACAAATAATATGATTTAGTCAATAAAAATTATAGGAGTTAATTCCATATGAAAATATAAAATTTTCATAAAAATCTAAAATTTCACCCAAAATCGCTCGTGGGGACCACGTTTCGGAACCCGACAAAACTCACAAAATTCGATAATCCATTCAATTGCGAGTCCAACCTTACTAATTTCACTCAAATCCGACTCCGAATCGACACCAAAATCTCAATAATTCGTTTTATGAGATTTCTACAATGTTTCCTAAATTTTCATTTCAAAACACTAATTAAATGATGAAAATAATGATATACTCACGTATATTGACCAAATCCGAGTTAGAATCACTTACCCCGATATTTTGTCCTTGAAAATCTCTCAAAAATCGCCTCTCCCCAAGCTCCAATTTGTCAAAAATGAAAAATGGGACGAAGTCCACTTTTTATAACTTAAAGTTTCTGTCTAGGCGCTGCTCTCGATCGCTGCCTCAATCGCTGCCTCGATCGCTACACCCGATCATTGCCCTCGATCGAATTTCTGCCCCCGAATTCCAGCAGAAAAATTTCAGCAACTGTTTAAGTCCTAATTTCGATCCGTTAACCATCCGAAACTCACCCGAGGCCCTCGGGACCTCAACCAAATACACCAACAACTCCTAAAACATCATACGAACTTAGTCGAAACCTCAAATCATATAAAATAATGCTAAAACCACGAATCATACCCCAATTCAAGCTTAAGGAACTTAAGAATTTCCAACTTCTACATTCGATGCCGAAACCTATCAAATCAATTCCGAATGATCTCAAATTTTGCACACAAGTCATAAATGACATAACAGAGCTATGCAAATTTTCAGAACTGGATTCTGACTCTGATATCAAAAAGTCAACTTCCCGGTCAAACTTCCAAAATTAAATTTCTATTTTAGCCATTTCAAGCATAATTTAGCTACGAGCTTCCAAATAATTTTCCGGACACGCTCCTAAGTTCAAAGTCACCATACAGAGCTATTGGAATCATCAAAACTCTATTTCAGGGTCGTTTACATATAAGTCGACATCCGGTCATTATTTTAACTTAAGTTTTAAACATTGAAACTAAGTGTTCCAATTCATTCCAAAACCTCACCGAACCCGAACCAATCACCCCGGCGAGTCGCATAACAACTGTAAAGCATAAATTGAGCAGTAAATATGGGAACGGGATTGTAATACTCAAAATGACTGACCGAGTCATTACATGGCTGAACTGCTTCTCCCAGAATGGAAATCAAATTATATTATTCCCTTATTTGTTTTGCCTGCTATTTTCTTATAATAATTATTAGAGGAACTGTCTGCAAAACTTCAGAAACTTATTGGATATTGTGTTCAAAATGAGAGAGTTGCAGTTAAAAACCTTGCACTTTTTTTATACGAGGGGATGTACAATATTTAGTTTTAAAATGATCCATTTAAACAATCTAACCCTCATGTGATAAAAAATTATTTTATCTATCCCACAATTAACTTATCATAGAGGATGATTACACTTAATGTGAAACTGGCCTCTGTTGGATGTCTCCCAAAATGAGCAGATGGTCATCTCTAGGCCTGTTCATGGATCGGATTTGGCATATTTTGGACTATAATTTCTGATTTCGGATTTGGTAAATTGAAATCCAAATCCGAATCAAATTAAATTCGGTTTGTATTGGATTTTGATATTTTGATCGGATATATATTTAGGATTACGATTTAGATTGTAAGCCTTATATATTAAGATGCTAAAATAAAAGACTTTAAGTATAGCTAGTTATAACTAACGAGTCATATACAACATTCCATACAATTACTCAAATATTTCATGATAAAGAAACTATGTAAGATCACAACACACTTAGATTGAGAAACAAGCAAAAGTACACCCGTTTCAACCATCACATACCCAGCTAGAACAAAAATATAAGGACATGATTAACCTCACTTGTGTTTTTCAGCAAGAAAACTCTGAGAAACAAGACCTGTCCAAATTTCTTATTAATTGCTACCAAATAATGAAATATACTTTGATGCTCTTACTGTCTAAACAACTTCTCCTATTATTTTGCACAAGATAATCAATATCAAGTATTGTTGCAAGCTTATCAACTAGCATTAGACCCCATTGAGAGCCTTCATTTTTGTCGATATGTGCTCTTCACGAAAGAATATGAGAGAAATAAGACAAATGAAACTTAGATTTATCTGATGGCACCCTCACTTTTATATGTAGACCCTATATTTCGAATTTCGGATTTAAATTAAGCCAAAACATATCCGATCCGATCCAAAATAATTAAATCTAAAATTCGAAATCCAATCCAAAGAGTTGAAATCCGATCCGAACCAATCCGAATAACACGGATCGGTTCGGATTTTCGGTCTGACCGAAATAATGCACAGTCCTAGTCATCTCTACCTGTTAGGCATTAAAGTTGTCTATTTATCTATAGTTTGATCAATTTTCAGTAAAATGTTTATCCTATATTTTCGTGTTCTTCTTATTTATTGGTTGCCAAGAGATCAATGGAGTTATCATCAATGTTTCACATACATGAGATTGAAGTATTCCCCTGAGTTATTTCTTGAATTAAGAGATAATTTTATATTTTTTGATGAAGTAAATAGATTCATTAAGGGGATCAAGAATATGCAGGATTACAAAAGCGGCAAAACTCATTCCTTTAGCTCAAATACATGAGATAAATCTAGGACTAGGGAGCTTATAATGTCCGTAAAATGGATAATGCTATACTTACACAAGAGAATTTACACCAGCTAAATAGATTCATAAGACACCTAGCCTTCAGGAGTTATTTGGTGTTGAGATACTATCAAAACATTTATGATTCCTTAGTGTCCAAATACATCAAAAATTACTAGCATGTACTTTCTCCAGATGTTTCTGATGGGGAACTGAGTTAGGAAACAATATAGCAATAATGTGCCTATAAGTTCCTAGACTGCTAACTAATTGAAGGAATCTATTGGTGAAGTTAAAATTTCTGTTTCAACTTATGTTTTCAAGACTTAATAGCCTGTGATGTATATAATCTGTTATACATATCTAATTCTTAAAAATTAAAAAAATTACTTTGTAGCTGCAATTTGATTGCCATTGAAAGTTGATTTCTGTTTGGTTGGACCGATCGATGAAAAGGGTCGTAATATCAACACGCTATTTTAATCATTACATTCGCTGTGGAGATCATTGACGATTGCTGCCATTTTTATGGTACATTCTTCTCCTATTCCTCAACATTTATAGGTGTACGTTAATTTGTGCAAGTGTGAATTACATTAATATTAACGTTGATCTATGCAGTGTGCAACTAATAATCGTCATTCAATTACAAAAACTATTTCCCATATATAATTTTTTCATTGTTCTTCTATTTTCTTCTATAGTATGTATTGCACAAATGTGTCTCGCTTTGTGATAGTTATTTTTAGATATGAGAATGATGTCGAGCTTGATTAAATTGGAATTTCAAATCGAAATAGTCTGTTCGAACAATAACAAATAGAAAAGTCAATGATTTGGTGTATTTGTAATATGTAGTTGCTTAACATGTGTGTATGTGTTCTTTTTTATTTTTTTATTTTTTTTAAAATTTATTTCTTTTCGGAACAAATTCCTGAATTGATACATTTTTTAGTCCTCTACCATACTGCTTTGCTACTGACCGTTTTAACCGGTCATGGCTTGATGTTCAGCTTTTCCATGGTGGAATGAACCAATAGAAACAACACGCGAACAAGGGGATTGATAAATGATGAAAAGTGTATATTTTTGTGTATATTTTCATATTAATTCTCGTATGAGTTGCAAGAGCTTATGTGTTTTTTGAAGTGAAATATGCTCATTATGTGTTTCTTATGTGTATGAGCGAGTTTGGAAGATAAATGATCACAATATGACCATTTGACACAAAAAGGAAGAGATGGAAAGAATTGGGAGCTCATCCAATCTCGTGCGTGGCACAAAAATGGACGCGAAATAAGGAGAAAGACGAAGGCACAAAACAGCGAAGCGAAGCGAAGGCACGGATCGCTTCGCGAACTGAAAAATTGCAAAAGCTAAGTCCGCGTCTATGGTCGCGCACTACGCGAAGGCAGACGCGCCCTCGAGTCTCCTATCCGATTTTGGATTTGCCTTGGACGACCCTCCACCCTACCTAGATCATATAAATACATCCTAAAACATAATTTTTGAGGAGGAGACACTATTTTAGGGTTACACAACACATTTGGAGGTAAGAATACACTAGGAGCAAGGAGGAAGATTCAACCACAAGTTTTTCCTTTCTTCTTCCTGTTTTCTATTGTTGGTTATGAATTTTAGCATTGTATTTTCACATACTACTATGAGTAGCTAATTTATTATTTAGGGTTTTGATGGAACCTTTTGGAGGAAGAATTCTTGTTAAGTTTAAATATAATTTAGCCTTTGAATTTCTTTACTTGTTCAACTACGTACTTATTTCTGTTGATTGAATGTCCATCAATTGATTGTGCCTATTTATTATGTATTACTCGGGAAAGGGTACATATTTAGGTAGTTGTTGAACAACGTCACTCCTAACGTATATGGGGAATCAATACGACATGTTTAAAGGTAGGTTTAGGAATAACAAAGCCTTGACGTGGTCTTAGTGAGCGATAAGATTATGCCAACTAGCGTAGTTCGGGAGAATATATCTAGTAAATTATTGTAGTTTCTCGGGAGAGAATTACGACCCCTGAAGTGCTTATGATCAGTAGAGAATTAGGAGAAATTATAGGAGACGTAGCCGGAAGGATTCCGACAATTGGAAAAATCATAATTCTAAACCTCCTTAATCTTGTCTCCAACCCTTACTATATTTAGTTGTTAATTTTCTATTTTAATTTATTAGTTAATTAGTTAGACATAAGAATCTTAATACTTATAACTTAGCAATTGTTCGAGCTTGTCTTCAAGGTAATATTGAACAGTTGTAGTTAAACCTTAGTTCTCTGTGAGATTCGACTCCGGACTCTTAGACCGAATTATATTTGCAGGGACCACTTATCCTTTTTAGGACTAGAGTTGGGCGTCATTAAATTTTGGCACTGTTGCCGACGAACTAACGGTGTAGCCGTAGGTGTACATATTGCTAGGTTTCAAATTCCAACTTTTATTTTGTTTTCTAGTATTTGATTATTTGTTTTTGTTTTACTTGGTAATTTGAGAAACATGACATCTTGGAATCATGAGAGTTTTGATGTTGGTACTTCTACTTTTGATCTTCCTTATGCATATTGTGGAGAAAATCACTCATGGCAAAATTATCAAAATATTTTCGAGAGCGAGTTATGTGCACCAACTCAATCTTATGTGTGGAATGTGTGTGATATGTGTGGTGGTCAAGATGGTCACTTTCATGGTTGTGCTTATATTTCTTATCTTCCCCCAACTCCTTACTATGATGGTTATACTTTTTCTTATGAGGTTAACAGGAACAAAGAACCCAGGGATGACAACCACAAAGGGATCAAGGATATGCTAAGGTACCTTGTGAAAAATAATGATAAGACACAACTGCGGATACAAAGGCAAAATGCAATTATTCGCAAATTGGAGGCTCAAGTGAGTCAACTAGTTAAACTTTTAATGCTCAACATGTTAATATTATGGATAGTAGCCAGGAGATGTATGCATTAGAGACATGAATTGAGGTGCTAATGGAGGGGTCCAAAGTAGAATACCAACACTCTAACCAGCTAAAATTTGAAGATGTCGATGTTGTAGAAGAGATACTGGAGTCAACCAAGGACATTGAGGGTACATATTTAGTTGACTCTAGTGTCATTAGTGTTGAGGATGTTGACAATCTCAAGGTTCATGTAGTTGAGCGCATTGGTCCACACTCCAAGCATTTTTACATATTGTGTTTGGATGATGATATGAAAATAGAGTCATCCGAGCCAATTGAAGAGTCAAGGAATGAGGAACAAGGTGCCTACATTCTGGAATTCTTCTTGCCAGAAAGTCAGGATTACATACCTCATGCAAAGACTAAGAAGAGCAGAATGCTACATTATTTTCTTGGAGCAGTTAGATTTGTTCCACCACCCTTAGAATATAACCGAAAACTTGAAGCAAAACTTGGGGTTCAATTCATATGCTCAAGGTGGAGGCAAAAAGTGATTCGCGACGTTAAATCAAGCGCTTGTTGGGAGGCAACCCAACTTTACTGCTTTTTTTTATTTTCAATTCTTTTTTTTAATTATTTTATTGTATTATTTTTGTAGTGCCATTTTTTTATTTTCTAGGAGCATGAGAAGCAAAGCCATTGGAAGAAAGCAAAAGCAAGTGAAATGGTTAGAACTAAGTGTGGGGTACCCGCATAAAGAACCAAGTATGGAGAAGTCTGAGTACCCCATGGACTGCTAATATTTCGGCCTTTGGCCTACCAGGGAGTTTCTTTTACCCTTTTATATTTATGGGTGTGCATTGGGGATTGTTTATGTGATTTTCTATGTTATTTTAGTTGTATTATTTATTTGTGTTAAAAAAATCAAATAAATAAAAAAAAATTATGTAGAAATAATCCCTCTTGGTTTTTCTTATGGCCACGGTTCTTTTCCAAGAGATGAATGACTCTTTGAACCGGGTAGCAGTTTTTTTTTCTTGTAGTTAGAATTCTCAATAAGTTTTGGACTTTTCCCGATGATGGACTTCCTAGACAGTTTTCTTGAGGGTTTAATGTCCAAAGAAAAATACAAAAAAAAGTCCATTATTTTTTATTTTTTAATTGATAATGGAATGGGAAGAACTTGAGTATCTATGCTTTTTGACATGTTTTATGTTGGGGCTTAGAGCTGGAGCATTTGTACTGAGTACTTTCTTCTTGAGCCTTTTGACTATATGCCTTGAGAGTATATGTGACTTATTCTGAAACTTGGGCTCATCTTTTGACTCCTATTATGTACATCCTATGTGATTGAATTATATTATGATTGTGCTAGTTGCTTTAACTTGAGAGTCGGGTTTGAGCCGTCCTGAATAAGTCATGTGCATTGTGTGAGGTGAGATTTTGGTTGTACTCTGTGCCATCCCTTGTTAGTCTAGAACTTGCCTCGTGTGTGGCTTGAAGCAAAATGATTAAGTCTTGTGAGTTTAGGAAATGATATATGCATTTGTTTGATTGACCCTTCAGTCTATTTGCCTACAAATGATAAATATTATCCTTTGTTAGCTCGTTTGATCATGTAAACCTTTTCTTTGGTACCCACATTACAAGACGAATCCCTTTTGTTCTTAATTAAATCTTGTTAAACCTTTACCTTCGAAAGCACTTAAGTCGCTAGAAGTGAAGGAAAAGAGATTGGGTAGTTTTTTAGTAGAACCATAGAAAGGCCAAAAGGTGCATGTGTGAATGGAGAGAGCTACTAGCTGGAAATACCAATTTATGAAGGCTGTTGAAAAGATTTTGAACAAAAGACAAATACAAAAAATAAATCCCTCCAATTCACTTTGATATGTGCTAGTGCTTATGTAGATATGCTTAAAGTGAATAAGCTACATTATTTACGGTGTCGTAGCGATATGTTGAGTGATCATGAAGAGGATGTGCTTAAAAGGTAAAGTGTAATGTATTAAAAGTGCTTAGGAGGATTAGTCACTATTATCCATATCTATCCTACCTGTCCGCTAGCCTACATTACAACCCATGAAGACCTAATTAATCCTAGACTTTGCGAGCTTAAATTAGTAGAGACTTACATTACGGGCAAGCCTATGGTACGAGCTTTGGGGGCACATGAGTTTCTTTGCGAGAGTGAGTGAATTCTTTCATTCTGTGAGTCCTTAAATTATACTTGAATTCATATTTGAGTATGTGGACTGATTACTCTCTTTGTTTTGTTGGTGAGGGCACATGCTTTACAATGGATTGGTAAGGAAATCGTATCTTTAGTTTGCACAAGAAGCGACTCGCAAAGAGGAATGTAGTAGAGTCAATTTTTGAGGCTACGATGTTAGAAGAGTCATACAAATATTTTAAATAGTCTTGGAATTGGTCTAAAAAATGGAAAATGTATGAAGAGTGCATATGCTAGGTTCTAAGCGTTGATATAAACCATTGTCATTAGTGTGATGCTTGAGTATGTTTTGAAATGTATTTATTGCCTATGCGCTTAGTTTTATTCGCTCGAGCACGAGCAAAAGTCTAAGTGTGGGGTGCTGATAAATGATGAAAAGTATATATTTTTGTGTATATTTGCATATTAATTCTTGTATGAGTTACGGGAGTTTATGTAGTTTTCGAAGTAAAATATGCTCATTATGTGTTTCTTATGTGTAGGAACGAGTTTGGATAATAAATGATTAAAATATGACAATTTGACATAAAAAGGAAGAGATGGAAAGAATTGGGAGCTCGTCCAATCTCGTGCGTGGCACGAAAATGGATGCGAAATAAGGAGAAAACTGAAGGCACAAAACATCGAAGCGAAGTGAAAAATTGCAAAAGCTAAGTCCGCGTCTATGGTCGCGCGCTATGCGAAGGCAGACGCACCCTTGTCATGACCCAAAATCCTAACCGTTGTGATGACGCCTATCTCAATACTAGGCAAGCTTACAACATCAATAACCCAAGATTTATTTTAAATACAGAAAAACATAATAATTTAAGTTTAAGAGAAAATCCCACAAATACTGGATATAAATACACTCCCAAAGCCCGGTGACACTTAGTATATGGGCATCTATACATTACAAGTCTGGAAAGTACAGTCTATAATAGTCTGAGACCAAATACAGTAAATAATGAGATAGGGTTGGAGAGACAAGGTCTGCAAAATATGGCAGATACCTCTAAATCTCTGAAAAATAAAATGTGTGAAAGAATCAACACTCAATGTGTTCGGGATCACCTGGATCTGCACACGAAGTGCAGGGTATAATATGAGTACAACCAACTTAGTAAGTAACAATAATAAATAAGAACTGAAAGTAGTAACGAGCTTTCCAGCTAAGTCCAAATACAGTAATTTTCAACGGAAAAGGGTAGGCATGCTCTCATGCACAACATTTAAAATCCTACAGTAATTTCATATCAACCTCGACTGAAATTGAAGATAATGTCTTTCAGAAATTTTCAAAAACAATGATATATGACAGCTGAAATGCAGCAATAATGAAATCAATGCATCCTATCAGAGTAACAGTCACTCAGTCCTCCCATTCATTCCAACCTCACAGTCACTCTTTCCTCACAATCACTCAGCACTCGACACTCGCATTCAATAGGTATCTGTACTCACT
>AWOL01S0085233.1:20133-30529 GCA_000715115.1 Nicotiana otophora
GGTACAAACTCCGGAGGAGATCCTTCAGCCCAAGCGCTATAACAAGCCAATCATGGCATAAATCAATGAAACATATTGTGGCGTGCACCCGATCCCATAAATATCCTCACAATTAGGCCCTCGGCCTCACTCAGTCATCGATCTCTCCAGTCTCTCGGGCTCTCAGAAATCATGATTAACAACCCAAATATCAATGATATGATGCATCAATAATGAACAATAGAGACTCAGATGAAATGTGCAAATAAAACTATGACTAAGTGCAATTTCACAAGTACACGATCTCTGTGGGTCCCAACAGTGTAAACACATGGTTTAAATATGATTTATAGTTCGATTTCTCTAAAACGTGGAAAAATGTAAAGATATCAACAGATTATTCGACTACTCAGTTCCATGGAATTGACCAAGTCACAATTCTTACGGTGCACGCCCACATGCCCGTCACCTAGCATGTGCATCACCTCAAAACTAACCACATAATATATAATCCGGGGTTTCATATCCTCAGGACCAAATTTAGAACCATTACTTACCTCAAACCATGTAATTCTTAATTTTGCAATGTCTTTGCCTCGCGAATCGGCCTCTAAACGCCTCGAATCTAGCTACAAATAATCTGATTCAGTCAATAAAAATTATAGGAATTAATTCCATATGAAAATACAAAATTTTCATAAAAATCCAAAATTTCACCCAAAGATCGCCCGTGGGGCCCACGTCTTGGAATCCGACAAAAGTTACAAAATCCGAAAGCCCATTCCACCACGAGTCTAGCCATACCAATTTTATTGAATTCTAACATCAACTCGACCCTCAAATCTTAAAATTAAACCAACAGGTTTTTCTAAATTTTCCAACTTAATTCACCGATTAAATGTTAAAAACAACCATGGATTCGGGTAATTTGACCAATATTGAGTTAAGAACACTTACCGTGTTATTTTCCTTGAAAATCTCCCAAAAATCGCCTCTTTCCGAGCTGCAATTCGTCAAAAATGGAAAATGGGACTATTTTCACAACTTAAACTTTCTGTCCAGACCTCTCTTCTTTGCGAACGCGACAGGTCCCTCACGTTCGTGAAGCACGAAATTATGATGTCCAACATTGCCCTTTGCGAATGCGAGAGACTGCTCGCGAACACGATGCTTTACCAAGCTCCTCTTCGCGAACGCGAATGCATAAATCCAGCCCAGCTATTTTCCCTTTCGTGAACGCGATGAACAACCTCGCCTGATCCCAGCTCCTCTTCGCGAACGCGAAAAGAAAATCTCGCCTGCCATAAATTCCCCTTCGTGAATGCGATAACCCACTCGCGAACGCGAAGAAAGAAACCAGACACAGACATTAGAAAATTCCAGCAGTTGTTTAAGTCCAATTTTTGTTCCGTTAACCATCCGAAACTCACCCGAGGCCTCTGGGAACCTCAACCAAATACACCAACAAGTCCTAAAACATCATACAAACTCAGTCGAACCTCAAATCACATCAAACAATGCTAAAACCCCCAATCACACCTGAATTCAAGCTTAACGAAAATTAACGAATTCCAACTTCTACATTCGATGCCGAAACATACCAATTCAATTCCGATTGACCTCAAATTTTGCACACAAGTCATAAATGACATAATGGAGCTATGAAATTTTCAGAACTGGATACCGACTCCGATATCAAAAAGTCAACTCTACGGTCAAACTTCCAAACTTAAATTTCTATTTTAGCCATTTCAAGCCTAATTTAACTACGGACTTCCAAATAATTTTCCGGACATGCTCCAAATTCCAAAATACCATACGGAGCTATTGGAATCATCAAAACTCTATTTCGGGATCGTTTACACATAAGTTAACATCCGGTCACTATTTTAACTTAAGCTTTAAACCTTGAGACTAAGTGTTCCAATCCATTCCAAAATCTCATCAGACCCGAATCAATCACCCCAGCGAGTCACATAACAACCGTAAAGCATAAATTGAGCAGTAAATGAGGAAACATGGTTGTAATACTCAAAATGACCGGCAGGGTCATTACATTCTCCCCCTATTAAACAAACGTTCGTCCTCAAATGGGTTTAGAATTATACCTAGAGTCTCAAATAAGTGTGGATATTTGCTTCACATCTCCCGCTCAATCTCCCAAGTAGCTTCTCCGACTGGCTGGCCTCTCCACTACACTTTCACTAAAGATATGTTCTTTGATCTCAACTTTCGAACCTGCCGATCTAAAATGGCCACTGGCTCCACATCATAAGTCAAATTACCATCCAACTGCACTGTGCTGAAATTCAAAACATGCGACGGATCCTCGACATACTTCCAGAGCATATATACATGAAACACTAGATGAACACTCGATAGACTAGGCGGCAATGCAAGTTCATAAGCCACCTCTCCAATCTTCTTAAGCACCTCAAACGGCCCAATATACCGGGGGCTCAACTTTCCCTTCTTCCCGAACCTCAACACACCTTTCATGGGTGAAATATTGAGCATAACCTTCTCCCTAACCATGCAAGAAACATCACGGACCTTTCAGTCGGCATAACTCTACTGTCTAGACTACGCCGTGCAAAACCACTCCTGAATCAATTTAACCTTCTCGAAAGCATCCTGAACTAAGTCAGTACCCAATAACCTAGCCTCAACCAGCTCAAACCAACCCACCGGAGATCGACACCATCTCCATATAAAGCCTCATACAGAGCCATGTGAATGCTCGACTGGTAGTTGTTATTGTAAGCAAACTCCGCGAGTGGCAGAAACTGATCCCAAGAATCCCCTAAAATCAATAACACAAGCGCGGAGCATATCCTCCAATATCTGTATAGTGCGCTCGGACTGTCCATCCGTCTGAGGGTGAAATGTTGTACTCAACTGAACCTGTGTGCCCAATTCTCGCTGCACTGCTCTCCAAAACTGTGATGTAAGCTGCATGCCCCGATCTGAAATGATGGACACTAGTACACCGTGTAGGCGAATAATCTCGCGAATATAAATCTCAGCCAACCGCTCCAAAAAATAATTAGTACCAACTGGAATAAAATGTGCGGATTTGGTTAACTAATCTACAATCACCCAAATAGCATCAAACTTTCTCAAGGTCTGTGGGAGCCCAACTACGAAATCCATGGTAATAAGCTCCCATTTCCATTCTGGAATTTCAAGTCTCTGAAGCAATCCTCCCGGTCTCTGATGCTATTTTACCTGTTGACAATTTAAACACCGTGCTACAAACCCAACTATATCTTTCTTCATTCACCTCCACCAATAGTGCTGCCTCAAATCCTGATACATCTTCGTGACACCTTGATGAATGGAGTACCGCGAACAGTGAGCTTCCTGGAGAATCAACTCATGCAAACCATCTACATTAGGCACACATAGCCTGCCCTATATGCGTAATACACCATCATCCCTAATAGTGACTTTCTTAGCATCACTGTACTGAACCGTGTCCTTAAGGACAAGCAGATGGGGGTCATCATACTGACATTTTCTGATACGATCATAAAGAGAAGACTGAGAGACCACACAAGCCAAAACTCGACTCGACTCGGAAATATCCAATCTGACAAACTGGTTGGCCAAGGCCTGCACATCTAAGGCTAAAGGCCTCTCTGCTACCCGTAAGTATGCTAAGTTGTCCAAACTCTCCACCTTACGACTCAAGGCATCGGCCACTACATTGGCTTTTCGAGGATGATAGAGAATGGTGATGTCATAATCCTTTAGAAACTCCAACCACCTCTGCTGCTGCAAATTAAGATCCTTCTATTTAAAGAGATGTTGTAGACTCCGGTGATCGGTATAAACCTTACAATGGACACCGTACAAATAATGCCGCCAAATCTTTAAGGCATGAACAATAGATGCTAGCTCAAGGTTGTGGACCGGATAATTCTTCTCATGTACCTTTAACTGTTTGGACGCATAGGCAATCACCCTACCGTCTTGCATCAGCACTGCGCCGAGACCAATACGCAATGCATCACAATACATGTTATAAGACTCTAAACCTGTAGGCAATACCAATACTGGGGCTGTAGTCAAAGCCGTCTTGAGCTTCAGAAAGCTCTCTTCACACTCATCCGACCACCTGAATGGAGCATATTTATGGGTCAATTTTGAAATAGGCAATGCAATAGACGAGAGATCCTCCACAACGCGTCGATAATAACCGGCCAAACCGAGAAAACTTCGAATCTCCGTAGCTGAAGATGGCCTGGGCCAACTCTGAACTACCTCTATCTTCTTCGGATCCACCTTAATTCATTCACTGGAAATTATGTGTCCCAAGAATGCTACCGAACTAAGCCAGAACTCACACTTGAAGAATTTGGCATAAAGTTTCTCCTCCCTCAGTCTCTGTAGTACAATACTCAAATGTTGTGCGTGTTTCTCCTGGCTACGTGAGTACACCAAGATATCATCAATAAATACTATGACAGATCAATCAAGATACGACTGAAATACACTATTCATCAAGTGCATAAATATTGTTGGGGCATTGGTCAGCCCAAAAGACATCACGAGAAATTCATAGTGACCATAGCGGGTCATGAATGCCATCTTTAGAATATCTGAGTCCCGAATTTTTAACTGGTGATACTCGGATCTAAGATCAATTTTGGAGAATACCTTCGCTCCCTGAAGCTGGTCAGATAAATCATCAATACGAGGTAAAGGATACTTATTCTTGATTGTAACTTTGTACAACTGCCTGTAGTCGATGAACATCCGCATAGTACCATCTTTCTTTTTCACAAACAGAACCGGTGCACCCCAAGACGACACACTAGGCCTAATAAACCCCTTATCAAGAAGTTCCTGAAGTTGCTCTTTCAATTATTTTAATTCGGCTAGTGCCATACGATATGGAGGAATAGAAATGGGCTGAGTGTCCGACACCAAGTCAATACCGAAATCAATATCTCTGTCGGGTGGCATACCCGGTAGGTTTGTAGGAAATACATCTGGAAAGTCTGGCACGTCCGGTACTGAATCAATAGTAGGAGTATCTGCATCAACATCTCTCACAAAGGCCAAATATGACAAACACCCCTTCCCAACCATACGTTGGGCCTTCAAATAGAAAATTATCCTGCTGGGAACATAATCTAGAGAACCTCTCCATTCGACTTTCGGCAACCCTCGCATTGCAAATGTCACGGTTTTTGCGTGACAGTCTAGAATAGCATAACATGGAGACAACCAATCCATACCTAGAATTACATCGAAATCAACCATACTGAGCAATAAAAGATCAACTCTAGTCTCCAACCCCCCCAATAGTTACCACACACGACCGATACACATGGTCCATAGTAATAGTATCGCCCACCGGCGTAGATACACAAACATGTGAAACTAAGGACTCATGGGGCATATCCAGATAATGAGAAAAATACGATGATACATACGAAAAACTGGAACAAGGATCAAATAATATAGAAGCCTCTTTGTGGCACACTAAAACAGTACTTGTGATTACTGTATCTGAAGCAAAGGCATATGGCCTGGAAGGAAAAGCATAGAATCGGGCCTGACCGCCACCTGATCGTCCTCCCCCTTTTGGGCAAACCCTAGCTGACTGAGCCCCACCCCGAGCTGGCTGGCGGGTGGCAAAATAACTGGTGTTGAAGTCCTAGTCTGACCCCTCTGCTGCACTAGACCTCCCGGGCGACGAGGACACTACCTCCACATATGCCCAAACTCCTCGCACTCAAAGCAGCTCCTCGGTACTGGTGGTGGTGCGGACTGAATCGAGCCCCTAGAACCAGAATAACTGGTAGAAGCACCCGGTGCAAATGAACCCTGAACTGAAGGGGCACAAGACAAACTCTGGGCTGGAAGGGCACCGAGAGATGGCTGACCCTGATGAGAACTGTATGAACCATGGCTAGATGATGCACCACAGTGAACTGGATGACCCGTCTGAGCGTGCCTGTAAGGACAAACCTTGCCGTGGTAAAACTGACCCCCTGAAGGAACACCGCTGAAACCACCCAGTTCACGAGGCCTCTTGTCCTCCCTCTCTCCACACTCCTAGCTACGAACTATCTCTATATGCCGAGTAATGTCAACTACCTCATCAAAAGTAGCACCAGATACCCTCTCATGAGTCATAAGTCGCTGAAGCTAATATGTGAGGCCATCAATGAACCTCATAATCCTTTCCCTATCAGTGGGAACCAACTAAACTGCGTGACGAGCCAACTTAGAAAATCTCATCTCGTACTGCATCACAGATATGCCATCCTGACGTAACTGCTCAAACTGTCTGCGTAGCTCCTCTCTGCGAGACTGCGGCATAAACTTCTCCAAAAGGAGAACGAAGAACTCCAGCCATGTAAGTGGTGCCGCACCGATCGGCCTGGGCCTCTCATAAGCCTCCCACCATCTGAAGGCAGCCCCAGAAAACTGAAAAGTAGTGAACGAGACCCCACTGGTCTCCAGAATACCAGCTTTTCGAAGCATCCATTGGCACTTATCCAGAAAACCTTAAGCATCCTCTGACTCAGCACCGCTAAATGATGGAGGTCTAAGCCTCCCAAAACTCTCAAGTATCCTCTGCTCATCGTCTGCCATAACGGGGACTACCGGGGCCCGAGCAGCTGCAGCCGGCTGGGCTGGTAATGCCCGCGGTATCTGAAGTCTCTGCACTACCTGATCTGGAGTAAGGGAAATCGGGGTATAAGTGCTTCCCTCGGCCTGAAAAATGGCAGGTGCGGCCTAAGCCGAAACCACCTGATCAAGGCTAGTGCAAACTGTCAATATCTGCGCTAGAGCCTCTTGAAGGCCTGGAATCATAACAGGTGTAGCTGGTGCTTGAGCTGGTCCCGCCGGCTCAACTATATCCGGAATCTGCTCTCGAGCTGGAGAAACTAGAGGTGTTACAGATGCTGCTCCAATTGCTGTATGAGCTACACCTCGGCCCCGGCCTCTACCACGGGCCCGACCTATCGCGGCCCTAAATGGTGGCACTAGTGGCTGGCCGTCCAATCTGGTAGTACGTGTTCTCATGATCTGTGAGAGAATAGAATAATAGAATTTTTAGTTTCCAGAATCAACAAGTTCGCACGACCGAATACAAGAAAGTGAAATTTTTCTAAGGGTTCGGCAGCCTCTCGAAGATAAGTACAGACGTCTCTGTACCGATCCGCAAGACTCTACTAGATTCAGAAATCATGATAAGCAGCTCAAGCATCAATGATATGATGCATCAATAATGAACAATAGAGACTGAAATGAAATGTGCAAATAAAACTGTGATTGAGTGCAAAACATCAATTTAGCAGATAATTCCGTAAGTACATGACCTCTGTGGGTCCCAACAATGTAAACACATGGTTTAAACATGATTTATAGATCGATTTCTCTAAAATGTGAAAAAGTGCATGGATATCAACAGATTATTCGACTAACCAGTTCCATGGAATTGACCAAGTCACAATTCCTACGGTGCACGCCCACACGCCCGTCACCTAGCATGTGCGTCACCTAAAAACCAACCACATAATACATAATCCGGGGTTTCATACCCTCAGGACCAAATTTAGAAATATTACTTACCTCAAACTGTGTAATTATGTATTCTACAATGCCTTTACCTCGCGAATCGGCCTCCAAACACCTCGAATCTAGCCACAAATAATCCGATTCAGGTAGTAAAAATTATAGGAATTAATTCCATATGAAAAAATATAAATTTTCCATAAGAATCTGAAATTTCACCTAAAACTTACCCGTGGGAACCACGTCTCGGAACTCGAGAAAATTAATAAAATTTGAAAGGCCATTCAACCACGAGTCTAACCATACCAAATTTACCAAATTCCAACATCAACTCGACCCTCAAATCTTAAAATTAAACCAAGAGATGTTTCTACATTTTCCAACTTAATTCATCGATTAAATGTTAAAAACAACCATGGATTCAGGTAATTTGACCAATATTGAGTTAAGAATACTTACCCCGTTATTTTTCATAAAAATCGCCTCTTTCCGAGCTCCAATTCGTCAAAAATAGAAAATGTGTTAAAAACTTAAACTTTCTGTCCAGACCTCTCTTCTTCGCGGACGAGACAGGTTCCTCGCGTTTGCGAAGCACAGAATTGTGTTGTCCAACATTGCCCTTCGCGAACGTGAGACACTGCTCGCAAACACGATACTTTACTGAGCTCCTCTTCACGAACACGAAAAATCCACTCTAGCTATTTTCCCTTTCGCGAACGCGATGAACAACCTCGCCTGACCCCAGCTCCACTTCGCGAACGCGAGACCCTCTCGCGAACGCGAAGAGCAAATCTCACCTGCCTCAAATTCCCCTACGCGAACACGAGAACCCACTCGCAAACGCGAAGAAGGAAACCAGACACAAACATCAGAACATTCCAGCAGTTGTTTAAGTCCAATTGTTGATCCGTTAATTATCTGAAACTCACCAGAGGCCCCCGAGACCTCAACCAAATATACCAAAAAGTCCTAAAATATCATACGAACTTAGTCGAAACCTCAAATCACTTCACACAACGCTAAAATCCCCAATCACACCCCAATCCAAGCTTAACGAAAACTAACAAATTCCAGCTTCTACATTCGATGCCGAAACCTATCAATTCAATTCCGATTGACCTCAAATTTTGCACACAAGTCATAAATGACATAACAGAGCTATGAAAAGTTTCAGAACTGGATTCCAACTCCGATATCAAAAAGTCAAATCCACGATCAAACTTCCAAACTTAAATTTCTATTTTAGTCATTTCAAGCCTAATTTAACTACGGACTTCCAAATAATTTTTCGGACACACTCCTAAGTCCAAAATCACCATATGCAGCTATTGTAATCATCAAAACTCTATTACGGGGTCATTTACACATAAGACGATATTCGGTCACTATTTTAACTTTAACTTTAAACCTTGGAACTAAGTGTTCCAATCTATTCCAAAACCTCACCGGACCCGAACCAATCACCCCGGCGAGTCACATAACAAATGTAAAGCATAAATTGAGTAGTAAATGGGGAAACAAGGTTATAATACTCAAAACGACCGGCCAGGTCATTACAGCCCTCCAGTCTCCTATCCAATTTTGGATTGCTTTGGACGGCCCTCCACCCCACCTAGGTCATATAAATACATCGTAAAACATAATTTTGGAGGAAGAGACACTACTTTAGGGTTACACAATACCTTTGGAGTCAAGAATACACTAGGAGCAAGGAGGAAGATTCAACCACGTATTTTTCCTTTCTTCTTCTTGTTTTTTATTGTTGGTTATGAATTTTAGTAGTGTATTTTCACATACTACTATGAGTAGCTAATTTATTATTTAGGATTTTGATGGAACCTTTTGGAGAATGAATTCTTGTTAAGTTTAAATATAATTTAGCCATTGAATTTCTTTACTTGTTCAACTACGTGCTTATTTCTGTTGATTGAATGACCATCAATTGACTGTACCTATTTATTATGTATTGCTTGGAAATGGGTACATATTTAGGTAGTTGTTGAACAATGTCACTCCTAAAATATATGAGTAATCAATACGACAAGTTTAAAGTTGGGTTTAGGAATAACAAAGCCTTGACGTGGTCATAGTGAGCGGTAAGATTATGCGAGCTAGTGTAGTTTGGGAGAATATCTCTAGTAAATTATTGTAGTTGCTCAGGAGAGAATTATGACACCTGAAGTGCTCATCACCAGTAGAGAATAATTAGGCGAAATTATAGGAGACGTAGCCGGAAGGATTCCAACAATTGGGGAAATCATAACTCTAGACCTCCTTAATGTTATCTCCAACCCTTACTATCTTTAGTTGTTAATTTTCTATTTTAATTTGTTAGTTAATTAGTTAGACATAAGAATCTTAATATTTATAACTTAGGAATTGTTCAAGCTTGTCTTCTTGATAATAGTGAACAATTGTAGCTAAATCTTAGTTTTTGTGGGATTCGAGTCCGGACTCTTAGACCGAATTATATTTGCAGCTAGCGCTTATCTTTTTTAGGATTAAAGTTTGGCTTGATTGGGGATCATAGCAATGGTAATTTATTTTGTTCAGGCAGAATAATATAGGAACTCTTTGTATTTTATGTTTATAAGGAGAAAATATAGTGATGACAGCATGTGTCATTCCTCCTCGTTTGTTGCATTGATGAGAGAATCTAGACATTTCTCCACATTAGTATTGTTGCTGGCTTCATATGGAGAAGCTGACATTTTTGAGCTTATGTTTAATTTCTAGTACTAGCACTGCATTTGAGATAATATTCAAATTAGTGGATTAACTTCAGAATATATTCTCATAGAGTATTGGAAAATGCTTTATATTTGTTTTACTTTTATAACAATTTTATGTGTTCGCGCACTCACTGTTTTCTTTATTT
>AWOL01S0085253.1:0-12117 GCA_000715115.1 Nicotiana otophora
TGTTTCACCAAATATTTCACAGGTTGGGGGAGGAGTTCAGACTCCTACCACTCGTACTCTAGAACAGCGAATTCACATTGGTCAAGTTTCGGGTGTAGTACCGGTACAACCTGTTATTCCAGTTTGGCCTGAGGTCAGGCCAGAGGCATCAGAAGAAGAACAAAAGAGACTTGAGAAGTTTAAGAGGTATAATCCACTTACTTTCAGTGGCACAGCTACAAAGATGCCCAAGAATTGTTAGAAAGTTGACACCGTATTCTCCGCACCATGGGTATTGTAGAAGTGAGCGGAGTTGCCTTTACTACATTTCAACTGTCAGGCACAGCGTATCAGTGGTGGCAAATCTAGGAAGAAGGTAGACCAGTAGATGGAACTCCACCAACTTGGGCTCAATTTTCGGAAATGTTCTTGAAAGAGTTTGTTCCCCGACTCTCCGAGATGCGTGGCGCACAGAGTTTGAATGGTTGCGTCAGGGCACCATGACAGTGTTAGAATATGCTATCAGGTTCAGTAAGTTAGCTCGTCATGCACCTATCTTGGTTCCTACAGTCAGAGAGCAGGTCCGCAGATTCATTGAGGGGCTCGATTATTATATTAAAATATGCATGTCTTGAGAGTTGCAAACTGATACTCCATTTCAACAAGTAGTGGAGATTGCGAGGAAGATTGAGGGTGTTCTAGGTGAGGAAAGGTAGTCTAAGGAGGCCTAAAGTTCTCGAAGCTCTGGAGGGTTCAGTGGATTTTACTCTTCAGCTAGGACCCATTATAGCGAAGGCTCGAGTACTCGGCCGGCTCAGTCCGCACATCAGATGACTCGGAGTGCTCCAGTAAGTTCTTACAATGCACCACCGGCACGGGATTCCTATAATGGTTATTCCAATTATCCGGTAGAGACTCAGTATGAGCAACCGCAACCTCAGAGGGGCTGTTTTGAGTGTGGTGATACTAGGAACATTATGAGGGATTGTTCCAGACTTGGGAGGGGTGGATTATATCAGAACACTCAGACTATGGGCCCTAGTGCAGCTACTACCCCATGTGCACATCTAGTTAGGGGTGGAGGACAGACGGGTAGAGGGCACCTAAGAGGTGGAGGCCTGACCCGTTGATATAATCACAATGATTTGGCTGAGGCCGATACACCAGATGGTGTCATTACAGGTATGATCCAGATTTGTTATAAAAGAATATTTTCCCTTAATTTGATTCAGATCTGAATATTGAGGTGAGTCCTTCTATTATGCTCCGCTTATGGGTGAGCATCGTAATTTTATGAACCACTTATATGTTTATCCCTCTTGGGAGGTTTGATGATGTTAGCCCGTGTCTATCTTTTAATTTTGTACACCATTGAGGGCTATAAGTCCGAAAGTAATTTTTATTATTCATTACAGTGGGTTTGATGTGTTTTGGAATAATTGATTCCAATTTTTCATTATGTGTTATGAAAAATGTTTACGAAATTTATTGAAATGAAGAAAGAAAGGAAAGTTAAATTTCAGTTGGCACAATGAGCAAAATACTTGTGATTCGGAGTTGAGGATGCGATCCTCGCATTTTTATATGATGTGAAATATTTATGAGTTTCAATTCTCCCTTTGTGAAGTTTAATTTGTACTATAGTACTAATAGGGAGTTATGCCTGATATGCTTATGTGATAATTATTTTATGTGTTTATGTGCCATGATTGTGTTGTAATTATTGAGTTTTAGCCTATGAGGTGAGTGCCCAGGTGGCGTTAAATGTGACTCGTTAAGTCGGGTAAATAGTTATGAGGTCTTCATGCCTCACATTTTGCTGTCAGTGTTGTTAAAAAAATTTGAAACGAGGTTTTGGTTAATATGAGGTTAATTGGTGATGTTGTAATCGATTATGAACAACTATTAAGACCAGAGATGTGGGGATGGGAATACATATGATGTGCTTCATGTCCTGATATCATTATGATAATGCAGCGCTTGTAATACTGAGATTCTTGTTCTTGATATATATATATTGTGGTACCATGTTGGGTTGTGGATGTGTTGTTAGTAGTTGTTTTGGCTTCTGGCAAGTGGATGGGCCCGATTATAGGAGAGACTCTGCCGAAATTTTTGATAAGTTGATTTGTGCGTAGGCACGAGTTGATATAGCCAGTTGAGACTAATACCGTGCGTTGATGTGAAAATCGGACTTTTCGAAAATGTTTGGAGTGTAAGAAATTGTGACTTAAAGTCTACAAGTGTGGATAAAAGAAATAATCTCAATTGAGATGGTGTTGTCGGGTTTATCTCAAACACGGTAATGTGGGATCGATCGTGAATATATGTGTAAAAGTAAAATCATCAATTTGGCAACCTCAGAATAATTCTTAGCACGTTCGAGGACGGACGTTTGTTTAAGAGGTGGAGAATATAACAACCCAACTTGTCATTTTAAGAACTTACGCCCCGTTTAGTTACTTAAGGTCTCGAGAAGCTTCACAATATGTAGTATGACCCGCGGCTGTGGTTGTGTTTTATTTTCGAAAGATTCAGAATTTAATTAAAAGAACAATTCTTATTTAGAAGCTTAAATGGAAAGAATTGACCGGAGAGTTGACTTTTGAGCAAACAACTAGGGAATAGAATTCAATGATGGAAATAGCTTCATATGATGATTTCAGACTTGGGCGTATGTTCGGATTTGGATTTGGAAGTCCGTAGGACAATTCAACGCATTTTGGCGAAAGTTGGAAAATAGAATATGTTTGCAAAGTCCGACCGAAGGTTGAATTTTTTATAACAAGGGATTTTGATTTCCGGAAATTGTAATAGCTCCATTACGTCATTTATGATTTGTGTGCAAAATCTTTAGTCATTCCGGATTGATTTGATACATTTCGGTGCAAAATATAGAAGTTGAAGATTTGAAAACTCATAATTCGATTCGATACGCGATTCCTAATTTTGGCATTGTTTGATGTGGTTTGAAGCCTAGACTAAGTTTAGGACATGTTGGTATATTTGGTTAAATTCCCAAGGGCCTCGGGTGGATTCCGGAAGGTAAACGGAGCAAATTGGACATGATGGAAGTTGCTGGAAAATGGCAGCAGCTGTTGGAATCGCACCTACGGAATTGTGGGCGCAAGTGCAATCACCGCAGAAGCGACTGAAGAGGGGAAGCTGAGAAGGACGCAGAAGTGGCAACNTAGTTGATTTGTGCGTAGGCACGAGTTGCTATAGCCAGTTGAGACTAATACTGTGCGTTGATATGAGAATCGGACTTTTTGCAAATGTTTGGAGTGTACGAAAGTTTGACTTAAAGTCTACAAATGTGGATAAAAGAAATAATCTCAATTGAGATGGTGTTGTCGGGTTTATCTCAAACGTGGTAATGTGGGATCGATCGTGAATATATGTGTAAAAGTAAAATCATTAATTTGGTAACCTCAGAATAATTCTTAGCATGTTCGAGGACAAACGTTTGTTTAAGAGGTGGAGAATGTAACAACCCCACTTGTAGTTTTAAGAATTTATGCCCCATTTAGTTACTTAAGGTCTCGAGCAGCTTCGCAATATGTATTATGACCCGCGGGTGTGGTTGAGTTTTATTTTCGAAAGATTCAGAATTTAATTAAAAGAACAATTCTTATTTAGAAGCTTAAATGGAAAGAATTGACCGGAGAGTTGACATTTGAGCAAACCACCAGGGAATAGAATACAATGATGGCAATAGCTTCGTATGATGATTTAAGACTTGGGCGTATGTTCGGATTTGGATTTGGAAGTCCGTAGGACAATTCAATGCATTTTGGCAAAAGTTGGAAAATAGAAGGTTTTTGGAAAGTCCGACCGAAGGTTGAATTTTTTATAACGAGGGATTTCGATTTCCGGAAATTGGAATAGCTCCATTACGTCATTTATGATTTGTGTGCAAAATTTGAAGTCATTCCGGATTGATTTGATACATTTGAAGCCAGGCAAAGGTCTCGGCAAGAATCTCCAAGGGATCACCAAACCAATACAGCTAAAGCGTCACGGCACAACTTTTGGGCTTGGGTATGAATACATCTGGCACGATTATTAGAATTGGTCGCCACCATGGCGTAGTCCTTATTACCCTCTAGAGCAACCAGTACCACATTTGAGCCAGTCATTTCTCCAAGATAACATGATGTGGGAGTCCGAAGAAGATGAAGTTCTAGCTGGTATAAGGAATCTATTTCTGGATGATGGAGGCATGGATTGCAGTGCGATAGTCTCGGAGGAGGAGGAGGAAGGCCTCATTATTCAGACCGTGGAGAAGGGAGTTATTCGTAAGAGCTGGACTACTGCACCATCAAGGGCCCATCGAGTTCCTGGATAGCCTGGCAATTAGCATCATTTATTTTAAAAGCAATCTTTATGAGAATTTAAGATGCTTTCAGCATTTTGTTTTAAGCATGTTTTGTTTTGAAATAATTGCTCAAGTCATCGAGCCGCACCTGTTTGACGTTTTCAAGATTTATCTAAATGCATTGCTGTTTTTAGTATTTATTATTATCCTTTATGTTTTTTCTCTAAAGCATTATTATTACCTATCCCGATGAAATTACGACTGTGGCATGTAATGAGACAACACAACATAAGGATAATGATTCAAAGGATCTAGAAGAGGATATAATTCTCGATGAAATTGTCAGAGAAGTGGAAAACTTTGAAAACAAGCCTAAGTCCAATTTGGATGAGACTGAAACAGTTAATCCAGGAGACTCAGAAACAGTCAAGGAAACACGTATAAGCATTCACCTGTCACCATCAGAGAAAGAAGAATACACTCATTTCCTGAAAAAGTATGAAGACATTTTCGCATGGTCATATGACGATATGACCGGATTGAGCACATCCATAGTAGCTCATAAGTTGCCTACCAATCCGATGTGTCCACCAGTAAAGCAGAAGCTCAGGAAGTTCAAGCCAGACAAGAGTCTAAAAATCAAGGAAGAAGTCACCAAGCAAATCAAAGCTAAGGTCCTCAGGGTGGTTGAATATCCAACTTGGTTGGCCAACATCGTGTCGGTTCCAAAGAAAGACGGGAAGGTCAGGGTGTGTGTCGACTATAGGGATTTAAACAGAGCAAGTCCGAAAGATGATTTCCCGTTACCCAACATACACATGCTGATCGACAATTGCACCAAGCATGAACTCCAATCCTTTGTGGATTGCTTTGCGGGATATTAGTAGATCTGGATGGATGAAGAGGATGCCAAAAAGACAGCTTTTATCACACCATGAGGGGTGTACTGCTATAAAAATGATGTGCTTCGGTTTGAAGAATGTTGGGGCCACTTATATGAGGGCTATGACAACTATTTTCCACGACATGATACACAAGGAGATAGAGGTATATGTGGATGACATCATCATCAAATCCAAGAAGAGTACAGATCACATGGCAGACTTGAGAAAATTTTTTGATCGGCTTCGGAGGTACAATTTGAAATTGAATCCCGCAAAATGTGCCTTCGGGGTCCCTACAGGAAAGTTATTAGGGTTCATCGTCAGCCACCGAGGAATTGAGCTAGACCCATCAAAGGTCAAGACTATCCAGGATTTGCCGCCTCCAAAGAATAAGAAAGACGTGATAAGCTTCTTGGGATGTCTTAATTACATCAGCTGCTTTGTAGCACAATCAACCGTGATCTGTGAGCCGATTTTCAAAATGTTAAAGAAGGATGCCGCAACCAATTGGACTGAAGACTGCCAGAAAGCTTTTGATAGAATTAAGGAATACCTATCCACACCGCCAGTCTTGGTCCTACCAGAACCTGGTAGACCACTGCTACTCTATCTCTCTGTATTAGATGGGGCTTTCGGTTGTGTCTTGGGACAATACGATGAGATGGGAAGGAAAGAACAGGCCATATACTATTTGAGTAAGAAGTTCACACCCTACGAAGAACGGTATTCGTTGCTAGAATGCACCTGTTGTGCTTTGACCTGGATAGCCCAGAAACTGAGGCACTACTTCTGTGCCTATACCACATTTCTCATATAAAGGATGGACCCTCTGAAGTACATCTTCTAGAAACCCCTGCAAACAGGGAAGCTGGCAAAATAGCAGATATTGTTGAGCAAATTTGACAGTGTCTATGTGATTCAGAAGGTGGTTAAGGGACAAGCATTAGCGGATCATCTTGCGGAAAATCTTTTAGGAGGAGAATATGAACCAATAAAAATGTATTTTCCTGATGAAGAAGTATCATTCGTAGGAGATGATATCGCTGAAGCCTACGACGGGTGGAGAATATTTTTTGATGGAGCCGCTAACTTCAAAGGAGAGGGTATTGGAGCCGTTTTGGTGTCAGACACAGGTCAACATTATCCGGTATCCTCGAAACTCAGATTTCCGTGCACCAATAATATGGAAGAATATGAGTCTTGCATATTGGGGCTCAATTTGGCCGTTGACATGAATATCTACGAATTATTGGTAATTGGCTATTCAGATCTGCTGGTATGTCAGGTGCAGGGAGAATGGGTTGTAAAGAATACCAAGATATTACCGTATCTATATCATGTGCAAGAGACAATGAAGATGTTCACGATGATAGAGTTTAGACATGTCCCGATAATCCAAAATGAGTTCACAGATGCATTGGCCACTTTGTCCTCCATGATACAGCATCCGGACAAGAATTTCATCGACCCCATTCCGGTAAGGATTCATAATCAGCCAGCTTACTGTGTTCATGTTGAAGAGGAAGCTTATGGGAATCCATGGTTCCATGATATCAGGGAATATTTGACAAAAGAAGAATATCGAGAGCATGCAAGCGACACCCAGAAATGCACACTTCGGAGGTTGTCTAACCATTTCTTCCAGAGTGGAGGAATTCTATATAGAAGAACTCCAGATCTAGGGCTATTACGGCGTGTTGACGCCAAAGAAGCCTCCAAACTACTTGAAGAGATACACGCCGGAAGCTGCGGCCCACATATGAATGGTTTCATCCTAGCCAAGAAGATAGAGCCAGATATTTTTGGATGAATATGGAAACAGACAGCATTCGGTATGTCCAGAAATAACATCAGTGCCAGATACACGCAGATATGATACGGGTACCTCCAAATGAACTTAATGCAACCAGCGCACCTTGGCCTTTTGCTGCCTGGGGAATGGATGTCATTGGACCAATCGCGCCCACCGCTTCAAACGGGGACATGTCCATTCTAGTGGCCATCGACTATTTCACAAAGTGGGTTGAAGCTGCATCTTACAAAGCTATAACCACGAAAGTCATCGCAGATTTTGTCATGGACCGTATTTCAAAGCTGTAACCGCCAATCTCAACAGTGATCTAATGAAATCCCTATGCGAAACCTTCAAGATCAAGCACAAAACACAACAGCATACCGACCCCAAATGACTGGAGCTGTGGAAGCCACGAACAAGAACATTAAGAAGATACTAAGGAATATGGTATAGAATCACAAGAAGTGACACGAGAAGTCACCATTTGCCTTATTTGGATACCGTACCATAGTCTGCACGTCAACCGGGGCAACTCCTTAACTATTGTTCTACGGTACTGAAGTCGTCATCCCCGTCAAGGTAGAAATTCCTTCCTTGAGAATTATACAAGAAGCTGAGCTTAGTGATGCGGAATGGATAAGAAGCCGCCACGAGCAGTTAGCTCTCATTGATGGGAAAAGAATGAATGTGGTGTGTCATGGTCAGCTTTATCAGAACAGAATGTCCAGCGCTTTCAACAAAAGTGTTAAACTTAGATAGTTTGCACCGGGGCGGCTAGTGCTGAAACGAATCTTTCCACATCAGGATGAAGCCAAAGGAAAATTCTCACCCCACTGGCAAAGGGCTTATATGGTTCACGGGGTACTAATAGGAGGAGCACTCATACTCGCAGAGATGGATGGAGAAATTTGGCCAAAGTCTTTTAATTCAAACGCAGTCAAAAGATACTATGTCTAAACTTTTTGCATATGATATAACTGAACTATGCTTGACCTGATTCTCGTTTAAGTGGGGATATGTAGACAGCCCTGTGGGTTCGGTCACAATTTAATAAAATTTCCATTTTCCCCATAATCAGAAACTAGGTAGAATTTTCAGGAGGACCCTCAAAATTCTGAAGTAAGTTCAGCCAACGGCACTGTATGCAGAACAGCCAGAGATTTGTCTAGGTAACTGGGGTAGAATTTTGAGGAGGACCCTCAAAATTCTATGGCAAGAAGGTCGCAATGTCTCTAACAGTGTCGCAATTATTGGTTCATCCAATCAATTTTAAAATTGCACATTACTATGTTTTCAATAGCTATGCATGCATATTTTTGTTTTTGAAAACTTTATTCTTAGCCAGATGCTACCCATGGTAACTCGGACAGGATTTCAATGCAGAACAGAGCAAAGCAAGCAGACAAAGGCATGAACCAGCACTTGTTGTAGTAATTGGGGTGTATTATAACTCTCAACTCTAAGTTACCCACTCAATACCTCTTAGCCATAGAGTGATTTTGCTCAATTTGGCTTTCTCAAACCCAAAATGAGTTCAAGCTAAATAGTTGATATGAGCTCATGTCGGGTTTTCCATATCTCTAGTTCAAACCCTTTATTTAGGCTATTCAAATACTTAACTAGCCCAATTTCTTGTTAGCCAAGTTTTCCTGGACTAGGTCCCTCTATCTCAAGTAAAGACGAAGTCAAAAAGGCATGAATCAATGTTTACAACCATTAATTCTAAAATTAAAGTATGAACTAGGCTAAATAAAAAAAACCCAATCATATACAAACATTAAATTATATACCCGAAATGGTAAACTACAATGGCTACAACAAAGAAAACTTCAAAACTTGACCTAAAATATTGATTTCTGTCTATTTATAGTGGCCCAAAATTTGGTAATGAAAATACCCTTCGGGAGGTTCTGCGGCCGCACAATTCCATGTGCGGTCTGCACATTGCTTGAGTCTGTAGGTTGAGAGATTCTGCTGATGCGCAATTTGATTTGCAGCTGCACTTCAGCTTCTGCTGTCACACAAATCATGTGCGGTCTGCACTTCTGGCAAGGCTTCAGTCTTTGTTATTTTGCACACTCTCTAAACTTTTTGATTCTTGTCAGTGTGACCATGTTCTGCGGCCGCACAAATTGGTCATTCTCTTCAATCACTTCTGGGCTTCTACGTATGATCTGCGGCCGCAAAGAGAATTGTAATGTCAGCACTTTCTTCTACGGCCGTAGAAATACTTTTGAGGACTGCACTTCTGGTATGCTGCGCCCATTCTTGCCTTGTGAGCCGGGAATATCCAATATTCCTGCAATTTGTACACTTTCATTAGTTTTGCGAAAATAAATCAACATTTTCGGACTAAAACTCAAGAAGGAAGACCATAACCAAGGCGCTATCAACCATTTAACACCAAGGGCCATCTCGCTCAAATTCCGCCACAAGGCCCAAATAGAACCACATCATGTGTGCAAATAGTGAACAGTCTCACAAATAATTGTAGCATAGGAGAGAAATACATGGAAAATATAAGAAAAAGAATACGATCAACTTTAACATATGACACTCCCTCAATAGTAAATGTGCTGAGTAAACAAAGCCAACCTGATGTAGAACACACATTCTCATTAGACCTACCAATGGCCTCAAAATCACTTCTGATACGCACGAAATAGGTAGAGAACCTCCGAAAAGTCCACATTAACCTATCCATAACACATTCACTCAGTCGTCAACCTCTCAACATACCTTCATCGTCTACAAGCAACAAACAACCTGCCTTTGAGAACCCTCATAGTCTTTAAATCCCTAGAATACATGAATATCCACATCCGATCCCAACTCCACTGCTCAAATGAATGATACATCCATCATACAGAATCACAACACAAGAAATATTTCCATAATTCGTCCTTGCCACAAAGCAAAATCTGAACATCAGTAGTACACCAAAAACCAGGCGATTACCGTAATACCAGTCAAGCATCTGCAAGTCAAACACAATGCACCTTCTAAAATATGCACCATTATCAGGTGATACATACAGTGCCGGCATCCTTCTAAATATTTTAAATCGCCAATACTGTCTAGAACTCTTGACCTTCAATTCAAAGCTGAACTGCAACCTCGTACATGCAAACCTTAATCCCACACATCGTACCACATCTATCATTCCATCATAAGAAAAATATGAGAACCCTATTATCATCCCGGAATTACAAGCCGAACGCATATTCTGTCAGTCAGAAACCTTCCACTTGACCACTATCCAAGAAACAATTACAACACCCAACATATTCCTCATCACTATCGAAAACATCCGCTCCAAGCCGTGGTTGAAATCATTGGGAGCTCTTCAAAACCCATTAGCACAAAACAGAACCATCATAACCGATGAAATCTATTACCATGCCAACCTGAATCACTACCAAACTGACCTCATTCTTTTAATTATCCTCGACTTGCCTTCAAGTTAACACTTCTTGTTATCAGTACACTAAGATCCTTAACCAAAGCTCATCACAAGAGATCCTAGCATCAATCCACATCATCCTAAAGCCTTTAAGACACTATATTCCCTCTTAAGAATCCAATAATACCACAACCAAAATGCTAACACCAAAGAGAGCTTTTGTGAATCTGAAGTTGTTTCTTTAACCTCAAAAGTGGTGAAATGTAGAATCATTAATGATACATAAATCTTAAACTGATTAGAACTTTTTTGAAAGTCATCCACTTTGCTGTAATCTCAAATGCACTGCCAATGCGAGCCGAATGACTTGTGCTCAATCAGCACCCAAATACCTCATGAAGAAACCCCATCTTACGAAACTGTGAAAATCCCTTCTATATGCATACTACATCCACCACAAATAACAAACCCGAAACATTCCAAGATTTCTAATATGCCCACGAAGTATAACACATCATGCATCCCATAATTTCCTCATTCGAGTCATCCTCGAAATCAACCTCTTCAAGTCATAACCGATCCATTAGTATGCCTCAGGCCAAAACTAACATAACACATGACCATGCAATCTCATCATCGACAACAAACTCTCCCACTTGGCTTGAAGCCACAGAACTTAACAGTCGATAACCCACAATGCCCTTACTCCATAACTGCCATAATATGTCACTATAATTCAACTAAGTCCTTCATACAGTCATGTAGCTCTAACAATAAAAATAGCTCAAGTCATCTGTTAAGCGCATATCCATCCTCGGGATAGCAGTGCAAACTTCCCCAAGCGATACAAACTCAAATTACATCACATAATCTACTAATAGGAAGGAACATCTCCTCATAACATCATAAGTATCACACAACTTAGAACATCCCATAGAAGATAATCCACCTGCTTTGCCTCACACTGACATATCTCTATGCCCTTTCATGGCCACAACCACTATACAGTCACTAAATCCTCCCGAATCTGAACTCATCAACAAGACATAACAATCCACTTTATTCCACAAATGAACCACATGAAAGACCCCTCAACATACCCATATCTCGAGATTGTACCACACATCAAGATAGAAATCAAGCATCCATAGTCTTTTTGCATCCCAAGCAACATTCTTCTTATCACATCCCAACTATCTAAGAACACCCCATAGTCATATAATACTCATCATATTGCTACTCAACCACTTCTGAGCCATCAATCCCACTCCTAGGGACACTACCGGACATATAAGTCCAAAAGCATATACTCACACAATATGAACTACCGACTGGCCCAATCAATTCAACACAAAGAACAAATCTCGCACCTCATTCATGAAATGACAATTCTTCGACGCACAAGTGAGTGGATGGATGGAATTCAAAGAGATACACTTCAAACTGAATCAATGTCGCACGATAATTAAAGAAATATGTGAATTTTTCTAGATGCCATGTTGTCTCTCAAAGATAGGTATGGACGTCATCCTACTGATTCGCATGACTCTACTATGCACTTGCTCATGACTCGTAGAACCTATGAACCTAGAGCTCTGATACCAATGTATCACGACCCAAATCCATGAGTCGTGGTGGTACCTAACCCAACCCACTAGGTAAGTCAAACAATAGCCAACACAGTTCTAATGAAAATAATAAGAAATCAATAAATGAAATAACTAAATTTCCATACAAT
>AWOL01S0085254.1:0-13323 GCA_000715115.1 Nicotiana otophora
CGCCCACGTTCATTATTCAACCACTTGTCTTCATTTAGACTTGTTATGCGCCGCTACCACATTTACTTCAAGAATGGAGCAAATCAAGTAGGGCAATATTCATGCCTTTTTATGAAAAATATATTATTTTTCTTTAGTCATCATTATATCATCAATATGGTATAGTGNAGTAATTTTTCATATTTACCCGTTATGATTATAGAAATATGAAGATATTCAATATTCCTTTCATTTATAGTCTCAATATGCCAACCACTTTGACTTATACATTTGAAACTCAAAAAGTTTCTTTTGAGACTTTACAATATCAATGTCGTGAATAATTTTATTCATCCAGGTAGTAACAAATTAATTTTTCCGGAGCTCTTAACAACTTTTGTACTACAAGATCTTTTGTTACACAATTCATATGGTAAATGTCTCCTTTACGGAGAAAATTATATCATAATAAATTGTCATGGTCAAAATCATCATAAGAAAAATCATTTTTTAATTTAGTGTTGCCTTTAATAACCTTTTATAAGGCATACCAAAATATGTTTTGGCGTATCACATGTACGCGACCAATGACATATCCATGTAACCACACAATAATATTTATTCTCTTTATTTCACTCAAACCTCCCTTAGAGTTGAGTTGTGTGGTATTCATCTAATCATGCATTGCATGTCTTTATTCATTACTTTTATCACATATTGTCACATTCACCTTTAGGAATGGGTCTGCGTTCTCAATGCTTATCACAAGTCACATTCTCTTCAAGGAATGGATCATAATCAGCGACGTGCTTTATTATTTTTCATATCAATTTGATGGTAAACATTGTCTTCACATTTTGAAGGACTATTTTGAGAACCCTTATTATTCTCCTTTTATAATCATAGTGATGATTATTATTATTTTGATCTGTGGAACGCCCACGTTCATTATTCAACCACTTGTCTTCATTTAGACTTGTTATGCGCCGCTACCACATTTACTTCAAGAATGGAGCAAATCAAGTAGGGCAATATTCATGCCTTTTTATGAAAAATATATTATTTTTCTTTAGTCATCATTATATCATCAATATGGTATAGTGGGACTCAAACCCAATATCTTACCAATATAAAGGCATGTTAGGCCATAATGAATTGGGACTCAAACCCAACTCTTATCATCATGGAGCATCAAGACTTGATCCTGATGTCTTAGCCTCATGGTGCATTGCGACTTGAACTCATTGAAGTTGATATCATTAATAGCAAAAGACAAAAACAATTTCAAATACGAAAGAAATGCTTACCTCTTGAGTTAAACTCTTCATAATGTCATTTGGATATAATTCTCAACAATAGACTTTCTTTTACTCAAATCAGCTAAGAAATTAGTGTCAAGCAGATATATGAAAATATAAAATAATATTAAAAATTCACATCTAGTCTTTGCTGCAATGAGCTTACTTCAAGATGAAAGTGATATGACCAAAACATTAAAGAAAAATAATGTATCAAATAGAATAATATAGTACTACTAGTTACCATGTACTTTTGTGGAAACTAAGTATTATGCTCTCTAAAAAAATAAAGAGATATAACAGAACCTTTAGGTTAATCAGAGAATCAAAAAATAAATAAATTAGGGGACAAATCTCTGTCTATCATCTACTACTATATGCTTTCCATATAGAAATGATTCAACATGTTAATTTGATAAGAACTATCACAAATGAAAAATTTGGTGTAGTACATACTTCTTGTACTAATATTTTATCTTATTAAAATAAAATAGTTACGAGTATTATTATTATTATTATTATTATTATTATTATAATTATTATTATTATTATTATTATATTATATTATATTTGACAGTAAACTAATGTATAATCATTATACTAGGTACACTAAAATCGTATTATAAGGTAAAACCATAATCATACATAATAAAGTATAATTTTAATTTTGTAGATTATTTATTATACCGCATGCCACTTATTATTTAGTTCATGAAAATTTAATAAGGTGACATCCTTAGCAGCCACATAAATACTAATTTTCTAATAACCGGACCATTGCTTATTCCAAATATTGGTACAAACTTATATGGTTTAAAGCTTGGACTTGTTGTTGTAGCAGAAAGACGTGCCTGTAACACAAAAGTGGAATTCAACCTTGAGGTTAGAGACTTCGTGCTGATAACGTGTTATGAAATATAACTCAAAGTAACAATATAGAACAAGAAAAAAACAAGTTAAGAGATATAAAGAGAAAGAGAGGAGGGATTTTTATTTCTTCTTCAATTGTGTGTATTTTCCTATCTATTATAAGGCCTTTATATATGCTTGAAAAGTGAAGAAAAATATGTCATTGAATATGTCATTAAGCATAGAAATATGTCATTGAATATGTCATTAAGCATAGAAATATGTCATTGAATATGTCAGTAAGTATTTGAGAAGATCATGGAGGAAGAGTAGACATCCACCATAATTTGATTTTTCTTATAACAAAAGGAATACTACTAGGAGTATTATATACTGTAACTGAATTGTCAAAAATAAAAATAAAAACCAATTAAGCAGAGAACTTTCACGCCGTGATACATGCATGGATTAACAACACTAATCCAAAATAGACATGAATTAATATTTGAAGTGGGTGCATATACACGGTTTTGGTCTTCTAAATCATATTTCTTTTTAATAATAACGACAAACATCCCTCACCATCATGGTCAAAGGCAGACCCCACACTGTTGGTACGGAAAAAATAGTTTATATATTTTTGTATATACATTCAGGACTCCTCAAATAAATTAGTGTTGTCCCTTGAAACACAAATACACGGTTGCTATAGTTACACGGAAACCCTAAAACACGCTCCGTACAAGGCGATATTTGCGAACAGTAACAACGCTCCCAACCATGGCTTCTGCACCATCGTTCGATGGTAGAAAACCACCAGACCAACACTAGAACACACCCCTTCAGATACTGAATCAACCTCAACTAACAACTTCCACAAACATATGCCCAGATGCTACTGAGTTACAAAATGGGGTTGGGGTCGATGTAGCGACACAACATCTGGGCAGTCAAAATAATGATTCAATCGAAACAACACTGAACCGTGCCACTCCACACACTGAATATGATTCTCCAGATCAACTGCAATCCCCCCAGCTCAACTTGGAGGGTATCACCTCCACAACAGAGAACCCCGATGAACTTACCTGCCCAGAAATAATGCAGCTGATCGAGGAGGAGGTTCCAGTAGGTCAAATTGACCCAGGTCAGTACCAAATGATTGATAATGATGCAGAATTTGTCATCGAAGTGCCCAAAAACAATAACAATGGAAAGAACACCACAACAATACACAAATTGATTTCTGCAGATGCTCAAGTACAACCTGTTCGATGAAATGCCACAATCAATCTTAGTAATGATTTGAGTGAAAGAATTGAGGTTTGTGTTTCCCAACATGATGTCGAAGGTAGCCGTCAAGGAAATTCATGCAAAGAAACCACAAAAATGGTGATCCTTCACAGACTAACGCACCAGTCGACCAATTAATAGAGCAGAGGAATATGACTGATAAGGCTACCACATCGCAATTGTTATATTGCACAGGTGCAGGGATGCAAGTGCAATCTGAAATGGCCCCTGCTAATCCTTCTGTTTTGCATCATCAGAAGCAACAACTGCTCTTCATAGGAAAATCTCAAGTCACAATGGCTCCAAGTACCTTCCAGTGAATGCAGTTCCAGTCCACACAGTTCAAGCATCCCAACCAACTAACATAAAACCACCATACACTTCAACAACTCCTAAAAACAAATTCCCAAAGATCTCAAGCAATTTTGATAAACCAAATCCCCCTAGCTATTAAACAAAATATATTGCATAGCCAAAATGTCCAAAATCATATTGATGTAGAAAATAACCCTCACAACCTTCCACCAATTAACTTGGTAGGAGTTCCTAATTATGCCCATGTCCAACCAGCAAAACCTGCTAATTACCTTGTTCCACCACCTCCCACTATTACTCAATCCCTTGCAACCAAGCTACGAGCAAGGCAGACTGCAAAGCTTGTACCCATTGAGTTTACTCCACCAAAGATAACGACTAAACAGGGCCAACCTGCAGTAATCTTTACCAGGAAAGATTACATGGTCACTCTAGCTACTAGATGCCAATACACTATTGTGGGAAAATTTTTAAACACAATGCCTCGAATGGAAAACATCAGGAGAAGCTCATATATCAAACTAAACTCAGGGGAAGGGTGAAAATAGTCCATTTCAATGCCCGGATAGTATATATTGACCTGGACAATGAGTACAATCACACAACTGTATGAACAAAAAAATTCATGTAATCTCCTATTGGTAAGGTCTTGCACCTACATCTAAGGCCAAAGAATGGACTTGCAAGCTTAGGCACCAAACTTCAATCCTAATGAGGACAATCCTATAGTACCTATCTGGGTAGTTATCCCTGAACTCCCGTGGAATTTATACTACAGAGAGGTACTATCAGTTTTGTTATCTCATATTGGTAAGGTCTTGCACCTAGACCTTGCTTCTATGCAAAAAACTAGAGGGAGTATCGCAAAAGTAAAAATGCAAGTGGACTTAACTCAGGATAGGCCACGTCATGTTTGGCTTGGCTTCGATGAAGATCAAGATGTTAATGGGGATGGACAATGGTTAGAAGTTGTTTTTGAAGTTCTTCCTACATACTGCCTACACTGCAAACATCTGGGACATGAAGAATACTATTGCATTGTCAAGAAAAGAGAGGTGGAAGAAAAAAGGAAAGCAGTGGAAGAAGCAGCAAAACACCAAATAACAAACAAGCGTACTAACACATCTAGCATCCAAAATCAGCAGAATCAGGCCACACATGAGCATAATAAGATCCAGCAACTCAACCAAATTAGGGGATGCAAGACCAAAGTGAGCAGAAAATAGGAAGGCACAATCATACCTCCTCAGCACAATAATCACTCACTGATAACTAATACACAGATCAAAGGAATCCTCAGCAAAAGAAGGCATGAAAGGTGCAGCTTAAAAGCCAAAATTCAAAGCAGATGTTTGAGGGGAGACACCAAAGTGAACAACAACCAACAACTCAAAAGGATAATACAGCTGATAATCAACCTACAAAGGAAAACATCACCAAAGATCAATGGCAAACTCAAAAGAAGAAGAATTTCAGAGATGTTAACTAGAGAAACAAGCAACAGAGATGCAAAAATTCAAATAAAGTAGCAGTGGTTACACAGGCTGCTGAGCCAAATCACACCTCAGGAATAAAGAAAAATACTCATAAAGCTCCACAACATGCTACTGACAGAGTACAACAGCCCATAAGAGATACCCCAATTGCACAATTACTGTAAACGAAGAAATAATAGTTGGTCAGGAATTATAGAAACTTCAAAAATCTGAGAATCAAAATGGAGGTGGTTCCTCTCACAACTCAGGAGAATGTACAGCAACAACAGGAAAAAATGACCGACAATTCTGCTAATCAATATAACTTACAACAACAACCATTTCTGGAAACAGGACAATGTGCTGCTAAAGGCACCCACACAAATGTAAGTGACAAGAATAGTCCTCAACAGCTGGTCCAGCAGATGCTGCAATCCAATGTGAATGCCAAGAATTGCAACACAGGAAATAGGGGGTTGGCAACTGGTTCTAATACAAAGCAAAGGGACAGATATATACATGAAAAACAGATGCATCAAACAATGGAATCCATCCAGGAAATCAACCTTACTGATGATAGAAGCTCCAACCTTAAAGGTTCTGAAAGCAGTAAGAGCCTAACTACACATAATACAACAACAATGGGGACAAGTACAAATGTAAGGACAATGCACTGGGTTCAGAATATATCTGGGACACAAAAGGAACCTATAAATGTTACATTGAATCAGTCATGTCAAGAAATACCATCTCAAACTTTTATGGAATCTCCAAATTCAATAGGAGCCACAAGAGCTGATGATCAAGTCTGCAATGATGAATTCCAGAATTCTGTGTCCAAATCTGATACAAATACAACTCTAAGAATTGAAAAACAAGGGTGCAACACACATACAAAAAAAGCTGTCAACATTCATAGTTCTAAGGCAGAGTTTTCACAAGATCAAAATGCAATAGTGCTGAAGCAGATAACTGGAACAGAAGATCACCATGCTTTGATACTAAATCGGGAAAGTGCCATTGATCTAATTCCTACACCCTTTGCTTCTGATACTGGACAAACCCTACAGATAAAGCTTAATGTTCCATTGAAAACACCTACACAAATCCTTCATGATCTTGTTACACATACTGTTGAACCAGTTAACAATCAGAAGACAATGTTGGAATTTGAACTACTTCAGGAGAAAGATAATGATGAATCCACAGCTGGTAACTTTAGGGCAGTAGCAATGGAAGCATATTTATCACCCAGGGTAGGGGAAAAAACTGGTAAGAAATCAAGGAAACAAGTTCAACAGAAAGATAGTCAACAACCAAAAAGAATCTTGCCTCGAAGGGCAGCCTCGCAAACTAAATGATGATTAAGTCCCTCATTTAGAACATAAGGTCTGTGAATACTCAACAGGCCTTTCAGAGAGTGATCAATCTACATAGACAACATAGGTTTTCAATCATTGCACTTATGGAACCTTTTCAGAACTGTAGGCACATCCAAACCTACAGAAGAAGACTTGGAATGGAAGTTGTTCTGTCTAACATCAATGGAAAAATTTGGCTTTTCATTGAATCTAGTGTAGAATGGGAATTGATAATGGACACTGAGCATAAGGTTACTATTAAGGTATTTCATCCGGAAATCTCAACACATATTATCATGACTTTTGTGTACGCCAAATGTTCTGCACTTGAAAGGCTGGAATTGTGGGACTACCTATATTACTTGGCCAGTGATATGGAATTGCCTTGGGTCATCGGCGGTGAATTCAATGTGGTCTTACATGAAGATGAAAAGACAGGAGGACGATCAGTGCACCCGCCTGAATATGATGACTTTGCTTTCTGTGTAAACTCTTATGGTTTATTTGACCTTGCTTACAAGGGCAGTCCTTTCACTTGGTGGAATAGTAGACCAAATGAAAAATGCATCTTCAAATGACTTGATAGGATCTTTGTCAATCTTCCTTTCCAGAATCTATTCCCAAACATAGAAGTGGAACACTTGATTCGGACGGGATCTGATCACGCACCTTTACTGATGAGCTGTGGGCAGGAGGCTATGCAATTTGTTAAACACTTTAAGTTCCTGAATTTCTGAACAAAGCATGACTCTTTCAAACAGGTAGTCAAGCAAAACTGGTGGGCAGATTTTATTGGGGACCCTTTTTTGATGTTCAAACAAAAGTTGAAGCGCGTGAAAGCTGCCCTCGCACTTTGGAGTAAAGCTACTTTTGGAGATATATTCAAGCAACTAGCTATTAGGGAGGATATTGTCAGAGTAAAGGAGATACTATTTGAGGAGGAACCAATAATTCAAAATAGAATTGTACTTCAACAAGCACATGCAGAATTGAAAAGATACCTAAGCATTGAAGAACAATACTGGAAACAAAAGGCAGGAATGAGCTGGTTTGCCGAAGAAGATAGAAATACAAGATTCTTTCATAATCATGTAAACGGCATGAGGTAGAAATATAACCTTAAAAGGATATAGGACACCGATAGTAATTGGCTTGAAACACACGAGCTCGTGGCAAATACGACAGTGGATTTCTTCAGCAACCAGTTCACACAAAGCCAGTGATTTTCCTTTTTGAAAGCCAGTGATTGAACCAACCGATCCCCGCAGATTCCTTGACACATTTGCATGCATGTAGTAGGAGCTCTTTGACTTGTTAATCTGCTGTCCAAAAATGTGTTCATAGCTTGTGAGCACGTCAACTACTTTCTTCAAAGAGTAAGGATCAGCAGATGAAAAGATTATTGTGTCATCTGCATAAGCTAAATGGTTTAATGGATCTGTCCATTTAGGCATTCCAATCCTTTGAATTTCTTGTCTAAGAACAGGTTGTTCAGTGATCTGGATAGAACTTCTACAGACAGAATGAACAATACTAGAGAAATTGGATCACCTTGTTTCACCGCCTCTGCTGGATTTGAAGAACCCTGATGCTTGGCCATTGATTAGCACTAAGTACTAGTTGTTGACCAATAAGTTCCCTATCATGTTAATGAAATGATCCGCGAACCCCATCTTCCTCAGAACATGTAGCAGATATTTCCAAGAAACCTTATCGTAAGCTTTAGCCATATCAAGCTTGATTACAACATTGGCGGGTTTCCCTCTCAACCTTATATCAGTGATTATTTCTTATGTGAGCAAGACATTTTAAAAAATACTCCTTCTTTTAACAAAAGACGATTGGTTAGGCGATATCAAAGAGGGAAATATCTTCTCCAATCTATCATGTAATACCCTTGAAATTACCTTGTTGACGAAATTTCTTAGACTTATTGGTCTTAAGTCTGAGAATGTTTGAACCTGCAGTTTCGTAGGCAGTAGCACAAGATTAGTGTCTGTGATGGATTTTGGGAGTGCTGCCCCACCATAGAACTCTTGGAGAAGCATGTAGATATCTTCTCCCACAATGTCCTAGAATGTTTGATAGAACAATCTAGTGAAACCATCTAGTCCACTTGCACTATCACCNGGGAGGATATTGTCAGAGTAAAGAAGATACTATTTGAGGAGGAACCAATAATTCAAAATAGAATTGTACTTCAACAAGCACATGCAGAATTGAAAAGATACCTAAGCATTGAAGAACAATACTGGAAACAAAAGGCAGGAATGAGCTGGTTTGCCGAAGGAGATAGAAATACAAGATTCTTTCATAATCATGTAAACGGCATGAGGTAGAAATTTAACCTTAAAAGGATATAGGACACCGATAGTAATTGGCTTGAAACACACGAGCTCGTGGCAAATACGACAGTGGATTTCTTCAGCAACCAGTTCACACAAAGCCAGTGATTTTCCTTTTTGAAAGCCAGTGATTGAACCAACCGATCCCCGCAGATTCCTTGACACATTTGCATGCATGTAGTAGGAGCTCTTTGACTTGTTAATCTGCTGTCCAAAAATGTGTTCATAGCTTGTGAGCACGTCAACTACTTTCTTCAAAGAGTAAGGATCAGCAGATGAAAAGATTATTGTGTCATCTGCATAAGCTAAATGGTTTAATGGATCTGTCCATTTAGGCATTCCAATCCTTTGAATTTCTTGTCTAAGAACAGGTTGTTCAGTGATCTGGATAGAACTTCTACAGACAGAATGAACAATACTAGAGAAATTGGATCACCTTGTTTCACCGCCTCTGCTGGATTTGAAGAACCCTGATGCTTGGCCATTGATTAGCACTAAGTACTAGTTGTTGACCAATAAGTTCCCTATCATGTTAATGAAATGATCCGCGAACCCCATCTTCCTCAGAACATGTAGCAGATATTTCCAAGAAACCTTATCGTAAGCTTTAGCCATATCAAGCTTGATTACAACATTGGCGGGTTTCCCTCTCAACCTTATATCAGTGATTATTTCTTATGTGAGCAAGACATTTTAAAAAATACTCCTTCTTTTAACAAAAGACGATTGGTTAGGCGATATCAAAGAGGGAAATATCTTCTCCAATCTATCATGTAATACCCTTGAAATTACCTTGTTGACGAAATTTCTTAGACTTATTGGTCTTAAGTCTGAGAATGTTTGAACCTGCAGTTTCGTAGGCAGTAGCACAAGATTAGTGTCTGTGATGGATTTTGGGAGTGCTGCCCCACCATAGAACTCTTGGAGAAGCATGTAGATATCTTCTCCCACAATGTCCTAGAATGTTTGATAGAACAATCTAGTGAAACCATCTAGTCCACTTGCACTATCACCGGATAAAGCAAAAACTGCATCCTTCACTTCACCTATTATAGGGTATTTGCACAACTCCAAATTCTGTTCAAGTGTCACTATAGTAGGTACATTGTTAAGTATTTCATAGTCAGTGGTATCCCCTGTTTGTGTGAACTGGTTGCTGAAGAAATCCACTGTCGTATTTGCCACGAGCTCGTGTGTTTCAAGCCAATTACTATCGGTGTCCTATATCCTTTTAAGGTTAAATTTCTGCCTCATGCCGTTTATATGATTATGAAAGAATCTTGTATTTCTATCCCCTTCGGAAAACCAGCTCATTCCTGCCTTTTGTTTCCAGTATTGTTCTTCAATGCTTAGGTATCTTTTCAATTCTGCATGTGCTTGTTGAAGTACAATTCTATTTTGAATTATTGGTTCCTCCTCAAATAGTATCTTCTTTACTCTGACAATATCCTCCCTAATAGCTAGTTGCTTGAATATATCTCCAAAAGTAGCTTTACTGATGCTCCAAATAGTACCTCTTGCCTGATGCTCCAATGCCTGCATTCCCGGCAGATATAGCAGACCACATCAGGCAAGAGGTACACTTTGAAAATATAGATGACTACTGGGACACACCTATGTGGATGCCGACAACAACATGTAAGTTTACAGTTGGGAGTGGATGGCACATCTTGAGGCATAGAGAACAGGCAAATCCTAAACAAAAATCAACATGGACGATAGGATTACTCTTCAAAATCTCTTTTTTCCTATGGAGATTATGGAGAGGCAAGGTGCCAACAGATGACTTATGGAGGAGAAATGGATATCAAGTTGTTTCAAAATGCTGCTGTTGCTTTCCACCTCAAGAAGAAACTCTGAACCACATTTTCCTTAAAAGCACAACTGCCTCAACAATGTGAAAGGTATTCATGCATGCTGCTGGAACAAGTGTAAACTTAATACAGCTTCACTAAGTGATTAGAGCATGGTGGAATGCTAACTGTTGCCCAACGCTGAAACCATTATTCCAAGCTGCACCAACAATTATTACTTGGGAACTATGGAAAAGAAGGAATGCAATAAAACATGGAGGTAAAATGGTTTCTAATAACAAGGTGGTGCATGAGGTTAATAACACACTTCATTATCTTGCTAAATTTTGATATAATTGGATGCCCAATATCCCTCTTCTTTGGCCAGATAAGATTAAGTTTTTCGAAACTTATAAACCTGTTATTATTACAAAAAGAGTTACATGGCAGATGCCTCATGTGAGATGGTTCAAATGCAATACCGATGGGGCATCTCGAGGAAATCCAGGTCCAAGTTCGTATGATATTTGTGTAAGAGATTCGGCGGGGGATGTGGTTTATACAAAAGATGAACAGATAGGGATCACAACAAACATGGTAGCTGAGGCAAAGTCATTACTGGAGGGCCTGTCGTACTGTTTCGAAAATCAAATGCATCCACTCATAGTTGAAACTGACTCTCTAATCTTGAAAAAGACAATTGAAGAACAATGTGAAATACCATGGAGTATTAGAAAAGAACTGAGTAAGATTAAGGAAATCAAAGACCAATTCAATGTGATATTTCACCATGTATTCAGGGAGGGCAATGCAGTGGCGGATTATCTAGCTTACATGGTGTTCTCTTTTGTAGGTCATGTAGAGTTCAAGTCATTCTATGATTTCCCTAGTGCCGGTAAAACTCTAATCAATTAAGACAAGAGTCAATTACCAAATCTAAGGGTTAGAGTGGCAAGGAACAGAACCATGATATAAAATGCCCACAAGGAACCAAATACTGATCGGTATTCCATGGCAGTCATCTCTGTTATATGCTACTGCTGACGTTTAACCTGTTATGCTTTTTCTGCTACTCTTGCTAATGTTCGACTGGAATTATCTTGTAAGGCTGTTCGAATTATCTGCAGCTCAACTGAGTTTTGTAGGACACTTCTACATGGATGATGTCCAGTTGCTCGATGAGGAACTACCAACAAAACATATGTTCAAGATCTCCAATAAATATTGGTGCAAGTGCTACTGCTACTGCCGTCTTCTGCTGATGCAGTACCTATTAGGGACTTATACACTAGCACTTATGCTCGACTCTGTTATGCAATTATACTGCTGCTGCTGGACTATAAATATGGAGAATCAGACATCTTCTTTTGCTCGACTTTTATTTTGTTCAGTTTTTTTCTAATGATGCTGCTTGTTCTGCTGCACAAATATGTTCAAATGCTACTGCTACTGTGATAAGGCTTAAATGATTGACTGTGCTGCTGCTATGATACTAAGCATCTTTTCAAACTAATGACGATTTTCTTCTCACCTAATGCGGTGTTATCTTTCTGTTTCAGAAATAGGAAGAACTTGTTGCAATTTTATCCACCAAAATCCATTTTTATGATGTTGCTAATAATGCTGAAAATAATGTTGCTACTATTCAGCCACAACTGTTACTTTTGTTCTGAAGTTAGACTGAGCATCTGGCAATAGAGCAGCTCTACTGTGAATGCTGCTGTAATGCTGATCCAATGGGAAATAGCAACAGAACACCACCATCCTTTTTTTTGACTGCTGCTACTGAAGATGTTTATGATGCATCTGTTCTAAAGATGCTCGACTGGGACTGTAATGCTGGTCGAATGAGACATACTGGCAAAACATCAACTACTGGTTCTGCTGCTATTATGCTGCAACTACTGATGTTACAATTATCATGCCATTTTCCTTGGTTGTGCCGATGCTGGTGCTGTGAACCATTATACTACATCTGGAAACTAAAACTATCCAAACCCAATATTCTTCAATGCTTGCAGAACACACAATGAGCTGGAAGTAAAACTCTTTCCTCCTAACATTTTTGCTACACTATGCAGGTTATGGAGATAAGTTTGCACATTTCAACATAGATATCAAGATAAAATGGAGTTACACAACCCCATACTGTTGCTGGCATAATTTGAGAGACATTTGCAACTGCTGATGCTTACTCTAATGCTACAACTATTGTTTGATTATGAGGCTTTTCGAATTGTTATTTGCTCAACTGAGTTTCTTAGGATGCTGTTGTTGTGATAATGTCCACATGATCGATGACTAACTACCAACACATCTTTTCAAGTTCTCCTTAAAGTTATTGGTGCAAGTGCTACTGATGATGCTATCTTCTGCTCAACTAAGTTCTTCTACTGCTACTGCTGTGATAAAATTCAGATGCTCGACTAGCAACTATCTGTTCTAAAATCCTACTGATGCATAATGCTACTGCTAAACTACAATTGTCATGAATCTGAATCTGCTACTGATGCTAAAATACTAAGATGCTGTAATCTCGACTACAACTATTGAGATTTTGTTTCCGGTTGGCAAATTGATAGCTGCTGTCAAAACAAAAAGATTTTGATTGTACT
>AWOL01S0085261.1:22192-42540 GCA_000715115.1 Nicotiana otophora
AAACCTACTAATGGCTTGTACAGTAGGGAAATAACACGAGTCAAGTTTGGAAAAGAACAAAGAAACCAAGTATAGTAAAATCATTACCCGAGTAATGAAACGTTGGGCCTCTTCTAGTAGAAAAGAAGCGTCACCAATATCGGAAGCATCATCGACTCCAGTAAAGCAATCCCGAAAGGGATCCCCTACACTAGAGCCTCCGCCCATATTGGGGGTCTTCAATTCTCGAGCTTCCTTTAACGCCTCCTCATAAAAGGTTGGAAGGGAAGGCGAATGACCCACTGTCATAGCCCCAAGCGAATCACTCGGGGCGCTCCGATCAAGACTCGGGATCCCGGGGCCAACCCCGACCGGTACAGCCGCCATCGGCTTAGGAGCTTTGGTAACTTCGATAGCTCTCGCAGATCGGATCACCAAAGCCGAGGCACCGCTTTCTTCTTCTTCTTCGTCTTCTTCTTCTCTCAGTCGTTGGACCGTGTCAATCGGAAGAGCAATTGCCTTCTTCCTCACCCTTCAAGTTTTGAGCTTGGGGTCCTCTGACCGAGAGGCAGCTTTTCGCTTCTTATCTTTCCCCGATTTCGGGACCGGAGACTTGGTTCCTTCTTCATCGCTCGAATGCCTCAAAGCGGTATCCTTGGTTACACCTGCATAAAAGGAAATCGGTAACGAATGGAGCACAAAGAACACTTCGAAGGAAATGAGAAGTAAAACCTTACCGTGATTCTTGGCCTCCCATCTACCTTTTGCCAAATCACGCCAAGCACGTTCGACATAAGAGGAAATCGAGGCTAACTTCCGAACCCAATCCTCGAGGTCGGTCACCGCTTGTGGCATCCAAGGGGCAGCTATATATCGGAGAAAGACATCAGAAAAAATCGGGAAAAGATATGAAAAGCAACGTCTTATAAGAATCACTTACGATCAAAATTCCATTCCTCGGGGAAGGGCATCTTCTTTTCCGGAATAAGGTCATGGGTCCTCACCCGAATATAACGGCCCATCCAACCCTGATCCTTGTCTTCATCGATGCTCGACATCAAAGCCTTCGATGCCCGACGATGAAGTCTGATTAGTCCTCAAAAGATTTGAGGCCGATATAATCGTATGAGGTGATTCAGGGAAAAATCCAGCCCCCCGACTTTGATGGAGAAGAAACGAAGTAGGATTACTATACGCCATAGAGAGGGATGAACTTGATCGAGGATGACCTGATATCTTTTGCAAAAATCAATGATCACCGGGTCGACGGGACCCAATGTGAAGGGATAAGTGTAAAGACTTAAAAAACCCTCCACATGGGTGATGACGCTCTCTTCGGGAGATGGAATTTGCAACACAACCTCGGAACCCCAGTTGCAGTCTTTTCTAACGGCCTCGAGATGACCCTCCGTTATAGAGCACATGTACATCGACACGTGCTCGCATCGACCCGGAACAGATGAAGGATTCTCAACCTTAAAATCGATCTTCAGAGTACACGGGCCTGGAACATAGTCATAGGTGGACGGCTCCACCGGCGCCTTATCACCGGACGGTCGTGAAGAAGAAGCTTTCTCCTTTTGAGGTACAGTTTTCGAAGTTTTGGCCATTGATATGAGAGGAAGAAAGGCAAAGGAAAGTGAAAAATTGACGACACCAAAACTCTGGTGTAGATGGCTCTGCAAGCGATGAGATAGAGAGAAAAGATAAGAAAATTTGGGGTGTGAATGCGTAAAAGTGGAAAATATTATATGGAAGGGTTATTTATAGGCTCTTATCATGACGGTTCAATATCAGAGGTGGCCGACCGCCATCTGACAAGCATTAAATACCTTGAAAGACTAAATCGATGGGACAGCTATCACATACGTCATAATCGATCCTGTTAAAACGTCAGCTTATAACCCGATCGAACCGTCGAAAATCATATCGATTCTCACCGCATCCTTCATGAGAAACGAGGATACTATCTATATATGGTCGAAATAGATTTCGGCCTTCCTACGTTCGATCGAGTTCAAGTGGTAAGAAGTCGGAGTGAGATTTTGGGAGCGAGCTCCGAAGACGGTACTAACGAGCCTCGAGTCCGAAGGCTGCTCGAGGAATCAGCTCGATAACCTTATCGAGCCCGTGACCAAATCGATCCGCAAGGCATTGCTTCGAGGTCGAAATTGCGCGACGCCCATCCCGAAGGTCGAACCCGAGCCAAGACCGAAGGGCTCGACCCAGTAACGAGTTCGAGTCAGTATCGAGCTCACAGACAAGAGCCGTTGCAACCGCACCAAGAGAGAGAATCTTTGCGGGAATCGAGGAAGAGACAAATCATCATAGGTCCTCCACTATATACTTTATTTTATTATCTTTTGTTATAAATAAAGTAATGACCTTCTACTATAAAAGAGGGATCCTTGTAAGCTATGGACGCACTGAAGACACTGGAACAAAAGATACCTTCTTGTGCTTGTTTTACTTCATTTTATTCGTTCTTTTTGATTCATTATTCCCACTGTCATAGTCAAGAATATTCGTATTGCTATCTCTCTCTATACGATTTGTATCAAAGGGTATCATGTATCCTTAGAACCATACATAAATTTAACGTTATCCGATTTTTTGGGTAAACATACTTCAATACAATTTTTTTTAATAAAAAAACAAATCTTATTTCAATCATTTTTGGTAAGAAGGTCAACAAGAGAGAACTGCCGAGACATTTATATGAAAAAACGATAGGTGCAACTACTTCTAGATAGAGCACGCATAAGTGATTGTTTTTTTTTGGGTGTAATGAAGACATAAATTAATTAAGAGTCATTACATAAGGAGACTTGTTTGGGCGACATGGTGGCCATTTTGTCTTTTTCAAAAGTAGGAGGAACATAAAATAACATCAAGCTTCCAAAAAGGTCCGGGCAGTTTCCTTGCTTAGCCAGCTTATCCCCGACTTCATTTGCCTCCTTAAAGATGTGCTTCAGTGGCGGATCCCCCACCTCTTGTAATAGCCCTCTGCAATCATCAACAAGATTTTGATAATAGCAATCATTGTTAGTCGTCATTTTAATTAAATCTTTGCCGTCAGTTTCGACAACCAGTGGGTATAAGTAGCAAGTTTTAATCCGTGGAGTAAAGCTAGGGCTTCCATATATATGTTAGTAGTGTATGAAAGGGCTATATTGAATTCTAATATCCAGTTACTAATATTAGAGGAAAAACTTCAGAGGAGTTAGGTTTTTTGCGGGAAACAAATGCAACATGCGCGCATATTATTATATATGGATGACAAGGCAGGTTAAAACACTGTTTAGTGAAATTTACTCTACTTATACCTTCCCTAGTTACATTAATTGTTAATTAAGTGTTGAGTTAGGCGGAGTTATTTGTAAAGAAAAACAACAATAAAGAGAGATCGACAGATTACGTAGTGAGGTAATTACCTCGTTAAATCAACTCTAATGTTTTTAGTGGTGCTGTTTTATTTTTAAGTTGTATAGCTTGAATGTTTATGAGTCATTCAAATTCGTGTTCCCTGAAAATAGCTTAGTAAACTAATGGAAAATACTTAGTATTTACATTTAATGCGTGCACCAAACTAAATAAGTGCATAAATATTATTTATTCATTAATTTTATGGCTTAATCATAATTATGCAATATGCACTGTCCCATTCAAGTTGTTACCTAATCATGATAATTAGCATGGTATGATGCGTGCATCGAGACTCAAGTAATTTTATTTTTTTAATTTTTTCCTGTAATGCTACTATTATCTAATTTGAATTGAAGGGATTATATAATATGCGCGACTCCAACGTCAAACCTAGCACACACCAAATTATCACCCTAAGTAAATTCAAAACTGTGATGGCAAACCATTATAATAGACCAAGATTTTGATCAACACCTTAAACACGATTCTAAGGTTCTACGGACTAATTACAAGTATGAGATTGAGCTTACAAAATTGGCTTGGGCAACACGCATGCATTTGAAAGAATTTGAGCATATCCCTGTATAAGCAATTTACACCATACATACTATGGAAAATTACCATCATAAGCAAATAAGTATAAAAATTAGTCAATTCATTAAATATTACTAATATTAATCAAATGCTACCAATATTAGCCAATTAGCTATTTATAGTCAAAAATGTCAAATGTTTGCTTTTTTTTTATTGAGTGTTATTAATGAATTAGATTTGGTACATCTTAAGGAGTTTGAATCTTAGTTTTGGAATGATTTGTTGTAGTTTTGAGGTGGTTTAAATTAAAAATTCAAAGTAGAAGATGAACATAAAAAAAGATGATATGTGTATCACACTGTGTATTATATGTTGTATCAAATATGTATCAAATGGATAATAATGTATACATGTGTATGAGATACATGCGTGCTATAAGTTTGATACATGTATCCGAGAAAAAAAAATTAAACTTGATTTTAACTACAAATATTGATACCAAACCAGTTCATATCGCCTCTAATTTTGCTCAAATTTTGTATATTGCCCCATCTATATGTTTTCGACGACAACCATACCCATTGAAAAAAAAATCCTTCTTTGCCTAATCTTTTTAATATTGTATATCATTGGCAATGAATTTTGACTCCAAACTAGTCTAACTCACCTTCAAACTTCGTTAAAATTTATACATTGTCTCATCAATGTGTTTTCGAAGAATAGCAATAATACCCATTGAAAAGAAAAAACATTTGCCAATATTTTTTTAATATTGTATATCATTGATAATGTTTTTGGTTATTTTTGGTGACATGACTAAAATGGCTAGTTATTGATAAATAATATCTTTTTCTGATACATTACAAGAAAGAGCTCATTTTGTGGGGGTTAATTTAAAGATTTGTGGCAGTTTTTGACCTCCACAAAATAAATTATGGCAGTTTTAAAAAATGCCACAGTTACCTTCGCCACAAGCATTTCTATGGGAGTTTTTAAGAACCTCCACGACAACCGCCACAAAATCAATTTATAATTTGTGGGAGGTTTTGGAGGCAATCAGTGACGGTTTGTAACCTTCCAAATATGATCTCAATGTTTTAAAAAAATATTATGTGAGAGTTATAAACCCACACAATTTCTATCTCAATCTTTACAAAAAATTAAATACTAACAGCTTATAACTGCCAGAATATTTTTTTTCTATTCAAAATTTTAGTTCTAGGATTCAATAAATACATCGCAAATCTAATTCCATTAAAAGTATCTAAATAAACCAACATCACAAATTCAAGTTCATATCAAACTAAGATTATACAACACATACGGTATATGATAGCTTAAACATTTTACAATCTAGAGTAGGTCAACAATAAATAAATATACAAAAGTGACATGTATTTGCTTGGTGATCTGCATTGTTGTCACCTCGTGATACTCTTCCGCCCATGAGTGAAGCAGACTCACTCTGCATGTCACTATGCTGGAACTGTGAAATAAACCAATAATTAATTTATCAAACTAAACCAAGCCACACCAAAGTCAAAATCTTTTGGAGCTAACTTCAAACAAAAGCAACAAAAAGTGCAAAAACATTCTGGAATAAATTAAAAATATATACTACTAGCTTACCTCAATATCTCATTTCTAGAGGAACTAATAACTACAAATATGAAACAAATTTGGTTACTTGATATAATCTAGGAAAAGAAGTAAAAGAATTGAAAATTTAGGAGATGAGTTAAGAAACATAACTTACCCCTCAGTGTCATCATGCAAGCACATCGATCCTTTAAACCAAATCTGCATAAATTTAACATCCAATCAAGTTAGCTTCAACAAAGCTTTTTGTCTCTTGAACTACTTCATAGTAAGAGATCCTCTTAGAGGAAACACATGAACACCATAAATTTAAAAAGAGGTGAATCAAATAAAAAGGGGTGAATCATATATGAATTCCATTTCTAAACATACTTTTAAACCAAATATGAATACCATTCTAAGCATACCTATAAACCAAAAAATAAAAAAAATAAAAACTACTTAATTATTGTTACCTTCAGATAGGGCACATATTTAATAAAGTCAGAAACAACATTTTTCTTTACTACATCATCAATTAGATGGTATGTAACTAGTTGTACATACTCGTCACATGGCCAAAAAGTGTTCAAGTTCTTGCTCTTGATATGTCTCATTCTAGTATATTTCTTCTTCCATCTCTTCTCACATATCATACAAATTAAATCTTTTGGCTATGGATGTACAACACATCATCTACATAATACACCTTTTGTGCTTGAGATGCTTTAATGTAAGGCTCAGGTTCTTCGCTCTCTATCTCTAGTAACCATATAGAAAATTATAGTTCACTATCTTTTTTCAAAATAAATTAAGCATCAGTGGTATACTAATAATTAACCTACCCAAAAATTTCCAAGATTAAAGTTCACTGTAACACCTTAGCAAGTAAAAGAGATACTAAAGACCATGTAGTTTCTTGAGATTTCCCAATGTAGATGTTAGAGATAACATTAGCAAATACCATGTCTGAAGAATCTCGATGTGCTCTCACACAATTATTAATATATGCGTCTCTTCAAGCAATTTTAACATCAAACAACATAATTAAATTATGGTTGGAATTTGGAAAAGCTTTACGTTAAGTGAAAAGCTCTTTACAGAAACACTGGGTAATCTGTAACCAAAAGTAAAAGATCTAATAGCAGAGGTACCGTTTGTTTAAAGTATTCATATATTTTGAAGCATATATATTTAACAAGATTTATTCAATCATATTCTTCAAGAAGGACTATTCCAAGGCAGATTGTCCATAAAGGTTTTATTACTGGTTCAAGCAATAACTAAACTACAACTGAAAATCACAAATTCCATGGCCACTGAGATAAAGAAAACAAATTGAGTTAAGAGAAAAGGAAAACACCACCTTAATACGAGTAACGACATTCTAAAGTTAATTTGCCCAAAAGATACTTCCCTTCAGAAAAACCCATGTCATCCTTCAAGCCTGAAAATAATTGAATAAAAAACCATTAAACTGAAACATTGGGGCAACGGAAATACGTAATCCCTGATCTTAAAAGTCAATGTAGGAGCCATAAATTGAGAAGAAGAATAATACTTAAACGTAATTATACTAGATCAAAATTGAAGCAGATGAAGGAAGAACGCACCTGAAGCAATTGAAGCGAAAGGAATTCACAAGGAAGAAGGCAGTTCAGCCGAAATGTTGAAAAGAGAAAACCTTGAGGCATAGTGGAATTAAAAGAGGGAAAGATTTGGGAAATTTTTTGAAATGGGAGGGAGAAATTATCGCGTCTGTTGATCACACCAAACTATGCCTTATAAAAAGGACTAAGCGGTCGTTGTAAATATAATCCGGTTTACAAGTCCGGAGTCGAATCCCACAGAGAACTAAGGCTTAGCCACAGCTGTTCAATATTGCAAAGAAACACAAGTTCAAATAATTTTCAAGTTATAAAGATTTGATTTTTATTTCTAGTAATTAACTAGCAAATATTACAAAGCAGTAAAATTATCAACTAACATGGATGAAATTATAGACAAGACTAAGGAGGTCTAGAGTTATAATTTTCCCAATTGTCGGAATCTTTTCCGCTACGTTTCCTATAAATTTGCCTAAGTCTTCTCGGTCGACCATGAGCACTCTAACTGTCGTAACTCTCTCCCGAGTAATTACCATAATTTACTAGGCATATTCTCTCGAATTACGCTAGCTGGCATTAAGTATAGCTCACTCAAATCGCACCAAGGTTTTGTTATCCCTAAACCCACCTTTAAACCTCCGTATTGATCCCTCATATACGTTTAGGAGTGATGTTGTTCAACAACTACCTAAATATGCACTCTCTCCAAAGTAATACATACTAAATCGGCACAGCTAATTGAGGGCCCTTTAATCAACCACAAGAATAATATAGTTGAACAAATAGAGAAAATACTACGACAAATTTATATTAATGTAACAAGAAAATCATCCTTCAATAGGTTCCATCAAAACCCTAGATTAGGAAGTTAGCTACTCATACTCATAGTAACAATATCCCAAATATTTTGCATAATTAAAATACAGAGTAAAGATGAAAAGATGTAGAAATAGATGATTCTAACTCCCAGCAGGTGATTCCACCAGCTCTCCTTGCCTCTGGCTTCCAGCCTTTGGCTGCTGAAAAACTTTCTCTCCAAGTGGTGTTTTAGGTCTATTTATATGTGTAGAAGAAACCCTAAACGTGTGGGCCGAGTCCTAGTCAAACCCGGAACGAATTAAGTCTTCAAAACTCGGATTGGACCTGGCCTGAGGCCTGGCGTCACCAGCCTAATGCCTGGCATTTGGCTGGCCTCGCCAGGAAGCCTGGTCCAGCCTGACCTTAGGCTGGCCTCGCCGGGTCTCTCCTTTTCACTATTCTCGAGCACACTTTTAATGTTTAAGTATCCCTTTTGCTCTACTTTCATCTCCAATTCACCTACACATAAAATAAATTCCATTAGGCACAAATAAAGTATAATTTATCATTAAAGCATGTAAAATGCAAGGCACATAATGTACGAAACTATGGAACTATAGCCACACATCAATACCCCACACTTAAACATTGCTCGTCCTCGAGCAATCAAACTACACTTATAGATACGACCTTTTTAAACAATTCTCCTAACACATTACACCAAGAATTTTTAAAATAGTTTAAGCACACAAGTGTGACATCCTCACCTCAAGATTCGACTCCCAAATACCATGCCTTATTCACAATTCACTTACTTACTCTGACATGGATGTCAACAACATTACCTTTCCTTTATGAATCACGTGCCCTAACACAACAAAAGAGATTAGTTCCACACACAATAAATCTTAAGACCGTAGGAATTCAAGATAGGAAGAATTCACTCGCTCTCAGAAATAACATTCTTATGCTACAAAAGATGCACCATAGGCTTGCCCGTAGTGTAATACTCTCCCAATAGAGTTCATTCAGTCTAAGATCAAGTAGGACTTTTATTGGTTGTAATGTAGGCTGCAGGTCGGGTAGGATACATTTGGATATGAGTGACTACACCTCCCTTAAGCACTTCAATACATATACTTTAACACACATTCCATACTTATGCCAAACCAAACATTCCACCTTCATTTCAATTTATATTAAATTCATATTTCTTTAAGCACAATTACATTAAGAGTCACCACTATCAAGGAATAATTTTCACAACATATAGCTAATTTTTCTTTTCTTTCTTTTTCAATTCAAGTGGCTCTTACTTTTTCAAAACAGTGCATATTTCTCCTTATTTCATTAGTTCCATACAAAAGTCAAACCAACCACCCCACACTTTAACTTTTACAAAGTTCATAACAATTCAAGTGCTCATGAGAGGTGAAAAGGTTGAAATATATGATCGATTAAAACAAAGGGGTACTGCTTGTAATGTGGTTACCAAAGAAACATGATTATAGGCTCAACAGGGTTAACTACGATACATAACATTTAGGTGGGTAAACTTTATATATCTGGCTTAACAAAGAAACGCCTATATCACTTCCTACACTGAACAATACTACTATTTCACTTTACAAATACGGGGCAAGTTCTGGACATCAAATGCAATGCATAGAATACATACAAAACCTCACACACGCATGGCACATAACTCACTCAGGCTTGGTTTCATCGCGACACTCCAGTTAAAGCAGTTAAGCAAAATTAGGATACTACGATTTAAGGTACTTATGCGAGAGTCAAAAATCGAGCCTAAGCGTCACAACCATAGTACTAACTATTCTCAAGGCATAACAAAGCTAAGAGATATTGCTTCAATTCAATTCATGGCACAATGGTTCCTATTCCTAAAAAAAAAACTAACTACACCCGGTTCAAATAAAACTCTTGAAAAAGAACCGCGGCACAAAGAAAAACCAAGGAGGAATTGCTACACTACCTAACAAAAGAAAATCTTTTTGTCTTTTTCCTTTCGACTTAAATCCCTCAAGAAAATTATCTAATAGATCCATCGTCGGGAAAAGTCCAATCTTTTCTATTTTTGTTCTCTAAAAACAAAATATTCAATTAAACTAACACAATTAAAATAGCATAGAAAGTCACCTAGACAATCTCCTCACCCCACACTTAAAATTGTGCATTGTCCTCAATGCACACCATAACTAATAAGAGGGTAAAAGAAACTCCATGGCAGGCCAAAGGCCGAAGCACTAGTAACTCATGGGGTACTTAGACTTCTCCCAAGCTTGGTCCTTCGTACGGGTATCTCACACTTAGTTCCAACCATCTGGTTTGCTATTGCATCCTTCCAATAGCTTTGCTTTTCATGCTCCTATAAAAGCAAAAATCGACACTACAAAAATAATAATAAAAAAAAAAATAAAGCAGTAAAGCTGGGTTTCCTCCCAACAAGCGCTTGATTTAACGTTGCGGCACGACACGAAATACTTTCTGCCTCCACTTTGAACTTATGAATTGGACCCCAAATTTTGATTCTGCTCTATGATCATGCTCCTGGGGTGGTGGAATGAATCTGACTGGCCCAATAAAATAATGTAGTATTCTGTGCTTCTTGGACTTTAGATGAGATGTGTATTCCCGACTTTTTGACAAGAAGAATTTCAGAATGTAGGCACCTTGTTCCTCATTCCTTGACTCCTCAAGTGGCTCGGATGACTCTATTTCTATATCATCATCCAAACACAATGTGAAAAAATGTTTGGAGTGTGAACCAATGCGTTCAATTACATGAACATTGGGACTGTCTACATCCTCAACACTAATGACACTAGAGTCAACTAAATATGCATCATCAATGTCCTTGCTTGACTCTAGTATCTCTACTACCACATCGGCATCCTCAAATTCTAGTTTGATTGATTGTTGGTGTTTTACTATGGACCCCTCTATTGTTATCTCAATTTCTGCATCTAATTCACGTTTTTCTTAGATACTATTCACAATATTGGCTTGTTGAGCATTAAGATCTTTAACCTGTTGACTCACTTGAACTTTCAAGTTGTGAATAGTTTCCTCCTGCCTTTCTTTTTGCAGTTGTCTTTTACTATTTTGTTCCACAAGACACTTTAATATATCATATTGTTCCACAAGGCACTTTTGCATATTCTTGATCTATTTCAGGTCATCATCCTTGGGTTCTTTGTTCCTATTAACTTCACTAGAAAAAGAAGAACCATCAAAGTAAGGGGTTGGGTAACATAAGAAATATAAGCACAACCATAAAAGTGACCATCTTGGCCACCACACATATCACACACATTCCACACATAAGATTGAGTTGGTGCACATAACTCGCTCTCGGAAATATTTTGACAATTTTGCCCAGGGCGATTTCCTCCACTATATGCATAAGGAGGATCAAAAGTAGAATTACCAACATCAAAACTCACGTAATTCCAAGATGCCATATTTTTAACATTAACAAGTAAAATAAAAATAAAATACAAGAAAGCAAAAATAAAAGTTCAAACTTGCAACCTAGCAATATATACACCTACAACTATAAGTGTTTCTTTATCAACCTAGCAATGTACTTCTTTGCAATATAAACACCTACAACTAAACCGTTAGTTCCCTGGCAATGGCGCCAAAATTTGATCACGCCCAACTATGCCTTATAAAAAGGACTAAGCGGTCGTTGCAAATATAATCCAGTTTACAAGTCCGAAGTCGAATCTCACAGAGAACTAAGGCTTAGCCACAGCTGTTCAATATTGCAAAGAAACACAAGTTCAAATAATTTTCTAGTTATAAAGATTTTATTTTTATTTTTACTAATTAACTAGCAAATATTACAAAGCAGTAAAATTATCAACTAATATGGATGAAATTATAGACAAGACTAAGGAGGTCTAGAGTTATAGTTTTCCCAATTGTCGAAATCTTTTCCGCTACATTTCCTATAAGTTTGCCTAAGTCTTCTCTATCGACCATGAGCACTCTAACTGTTGTAACTCTCTCCCGAGTAATTACCATAATTTACTAGGCATATTCTCCTGAATTACACTAGCTGGCATTAAGTATAGCTTACTCAGATCGCACCAAGATTTCGTTATCCCTAAACCCACCTTTAAACTTTCGTATTGATCCCTCATATACGTTTAGGAGTGATGTTGTTCAACAACTACCTAAATATGCACTCTCTCCCGAGTAATATATACTAAATAGGCACAGCTAATTGAGGTCCCTTCAATCAACCATAAGAATAATATAGTTGAACAAATAGAGAAAATACTACGACAAATCTATATTAACGTAACAAGAAAATCATCCTTCAATAGGTTCCATCAAAACCCTAGATTAGGAAGTTAGCTACTCATACTCATAGTAACAATATCCCAAATATTTTGCATAATTAAAATACAGAGTAAAGATGAAAAAATATAGAAATAGATGATTCTAACTCCCAACAGGTGATTCCACCAGCTCTCCTTGCCTCTGGCTTCCAGCCTTTGGCTGCTGAAAAACTTTCTCTCCAGGTAGTGTTTTAGGTCTATTTATATGTGTAGAAGAAACCCTAAACGTGTGGGCCGAGTCCTAGTCAAACTCGGAACGAATTAAATCTTCAAAACTCGGATTGGACCTGGCCTGAGGCCTGGCATCACCAGCCTAATGCCTGGCATTTGACTGGCCTCGCCAGGCTAAAGCCTGGTCCAGCCTGGCCTTAGGCTGGCGCCGGGTCTCTCCTTTTCACTGTTCTCGAGCACACTTTCAATGTTTAAATATCCCTTTTGCTCTACTTTCATCTCCAATTCACTTACACATAAAATAGACTTCATTATGCACAAATAAAGTGTAATTTATTATTAAAGCATGTAAAATGCAAGGCACATAATGTACGAAACTATGGAATTATAGCCACCCATCATCTGTTTTTGGAGCAAACAAGAATGAAAATTTTAAGCAACAAAACCAAACTAGTTGAGAAAATTAATGTTTTTTTAATAACAAAAATATTTTTGGCATCAATAAAATTGCTAAAATCTCTATATTAGATAAATGCAATAATATTTTAATTGGTATGATGAAAATAACGAAAATCCAATTGCTTAGTTTTGTTAGTATTATTTATATCCTTTCAAAATTTAAATTATCTCAAATAAAATGATAAAATAAAAATTATGTGTATATAATTATAATAAACTTAAATATCTTTCAGGTAAATATCGCGCGTGCCTGACGTATGGTCGTTACCTCACATAAGGTGTTGTTTACGGTCAATCTAAAGCGTACTATATCACAACAATGATTTATACTTGCCTTCAAGCCTATATTTTGTACATAGCCTTAAGGTAAGTTATTTCTTACTATTCGCCAGGCATAAAAACATATAAACATCCATCAATAAGATCTTTATTGCTTATATTTATATATTTTTTTTTGTCTCATTCTACTATTTAGCTACTACTGCCCTATTCTTTCTAATTGTAAAATTTTGTCACGATCTCAATTTTCCTCCGTAGGATGTCGTGATGGCACCTAGTCTCAAAAACTTTTACAAAAGAAACCTCACAATAAGAATAATTTTGTGAAGGTTGGAACAAAAGCGCCACAAATAGAATATATAATGGGGGGTCTTCTACAACCCTCACAAATTAGCTGCAACAAAAAGAATTATTTTGTGGGGATTGGCACAAACGCCACAAAATAAACGTATAGTGGTTTTTTTTGTATAACCCCTATAAATAAACCGCCGCAATTTAACAGATATTTTGTAGTAGGATCCTTGGCCAAAGAAAGTGTCAAGTCATCTTGCCCATTCCCTCTTATATATATAGAGATAGATAGATAACAACAAATTGTGTACTACGTCCCAAAAATCAGATTTCTTTGATCATCAGAACATGAAACAAATTAATTTAAAGGCCTTAAGATAGTTCATAAAAGAAAAACCATAGACTCATATAGGAAAGATTAAGAAACAAAGAGGGAAAATGATTCTATATATGCTTAACTACTCCCATTCAAATCATTTGTTGTGTAGTCTTACCCTGTTAATAAAAATAACTCACAAAAAATAAATACTGACCGGTAGATTCAACTTATTCATTTGATATCTTCTTCAATAAAAAATTGAAACGTACTCTCCGATCATTTAGTCATGAAAGGGAAGTGCATGGACTTCTATAAATTCAATTTTGTGAGTTAGCCCTATCCTTCTCAATTGTTGGAAGACCGATCTCATAGCTAATTTTCTCGTTAATATCCATGGCAAGGATATGAAGCAAATTCGTAGAAATTTATGCATACAATATACCGTCTTTTCAGTTTCCCACTATCATCATACATAATACACAATAAATTTGTTGATGTTTAAGGTAATTTAATTGTGAAAGATGTGGAAGAAACGTTAGAAACTCACAAATGTTATTCACAATTGATACGTTATAAACTAATAATAGCACTCTCTTTATATCCATAACTGAAATCTCCTCATAACCTGAAACCTCATCTCTTTTTCTTATTTCACTGTCATTTTTTATTTTATTAATAAATAAATAAGTAAGAGGAAAATAGTCCAAAAAAGGAGATAAAAGATAAATATGAATGGAGGCCATAGAGAGGTGCCACATCACCTTATCTATGCCTAGCTTTATGTTATATATAGATAGATTGCGGTTGATCAACGAAGTGTTATAATACCTTTAGTTTGCCATTCCTGATGCCATATATGCAAATGGGTTAAATTTAAGATACTCATCCAATTGGGGCGAAACCTCGAGGAAAAGAAGAAGAAACGAGTTTTTCAAAATTAACTTATCTCTGAATGTCAGATGAAACTTCATAATATCATTTATAATATAGATATATAGGTATTGCAAGAATAAGGCCGTAACTTAGGAGTATAAAAGCTTATTCACAAAAGATAATTAGTTCTATTGTCTTGTATTTTTTTACTAATTGAATTCTTTAAACAAGATGCTTACAAAATTAATTAACAAAAGGATATTTGATAAGGGCAAACTAGTCGTATTATAATATTTTATATTGATAAATAGATTTAAAAAAATTATTAAAAAAAGGAAGTAATTGTAATGTCGTAAACCACAAAGGAGTTTAGGGCGATAAAGCATATTCTAAGGGGGTCCTTGAATAATTAATTTCTTATATTACACAATATGTATTTCGCTTTAACTTGTTATTTAATCATGATAACTAACAAGGCGTGATGCGTGCATTGATTTTCATTTTTTACAGTAATACTGATGTTATCTAATTTGCATTAAAAGGAGTATATAATATGTTCTATTTGTCACGATCCGGAATTTCCATCCTCGGGACCGTGATGCCGCCTAACATTTTACTTGCTAGGTAATCTAACGTTAGATATAGATATTAATCATTTTTAATAATTCAAATCAAATAAAAACCAATAAGCTAAATAAAACTGAAGTAAAGTAGATAAATCTGATGAACGACGATATCCAAATACAAATCTTAAAATTGGTGTCACGAATACAGTTCCAACCGGCGATAATAACCCGCCAAACCCAGGAAACTCCAGATCTCTGTAGCTGAAGTGGGTTTAGGCCAATTTTGAAATTTAAATGAACAATACAAGTATACCTTGTCAAATTCATTAATTTTAAATGAGTTTGTGTGAGTATGAATATTATTTTAAGAGTTAAGCACAAAATATCTATTCAAATTATTGGGTCAATTTAAAAAATATTATGTGTTAGCAAAATAAAAAATTAGCATAGTGTTGTTAAATTATATAAAGAGAAAAAGACAAAATTATTGCATTACACAATGAATCATTAGGTAGAAACTTACTTTTGTATATAGCAACAAATTAAAGAGAAGGTAAATGAAAAGACAAATTTGAATTGTTGGATGAGTTAAGCGAGTTGAGCTACAACTTATAGTTCAGTAATGTAAATCCACATAAAATTTGAATAATTTTGAATTAGGACTTATTAATTTTTTTTTCCTTTTCTGGGTAGGACCTAATTTTTGACATATCAAATTTTAATTCACCAAAATTAACCCTGCCGATTCCTACGACACTATTGCTCAACAAAACCCTGATTCAGGTTCACACGGTGTTTACCCGACACACCCGAAGCCTATAAAATCAATTCATTCCCCCAAACTTGTAGAACCTCTTTTGCCGCATCACTCCTCTCAACTCCCCCAACACCCCCTCCCTTTTTATTTTTTAAAAAAATCTATAAATAAATTCATCATCCGGCGGAGCTTTGATAACTGATCGTCCTGTAATCATTCACCTTCTCCCTTTCTCTCTCTCCCCTTCTCTCTCTCTACATCGCAATCGATTCTTACTTGTGTAATTCTGTGTGTGGATCCAATCGAGACATGGTGGAAACGAGACGAAGCTCCTCTTCCTCCAAACGCCCTCTCTCTTCTCCCTCATCATCTCCTCTCCCTAATGGCAAACGCTCCAAGGTTCGTTTTGTTTTGAATTTTGATCTGATTGATGATATCTGTTTTTGTACATACATGTTTGCATGTATCTGGAAAAAGGAAAAAAATAGTCTTTTTTTTGTGTTAATTTATTTGATCGGTTTTATAGGCGGCGGAGGCGCTATCATCAACTAATGATACCCTAGGGGAAAAAACACAGGGTGCGGTGAATGAATCTGCTGAGCAAGAGGTTCGATCGGCTGATCTGGCTGCTACTGCTACTGTTTTGAAGTCGTCTGATGCTTCTCTGCCACTGAAATCGCCGGAAAATCAAGTGGAAGGCGAGCCTTTGGTGTCACCCATGACTCTAGGTGCCATTTTTATCTTTGCATGACTTTATCTTTTTTTTGTTTGGTTAATAATTGGGGACTTTTTTTCTAGGTCATTCTGTGATTGACGCTGCGGAGAAGGCGAAGTTAAATGGGTCTAAGGCGAAGAAACGGCAGCTGAAATCTAATGTTGTTGGGGCTGCATGGGCACAACTTATTTCCCAGTGCTCTCAAGTAGGTTCCTCCTTGATCTTAAACTTTGAAAATTTGGAAAATGTGTAACTTTTGATCAAAATTTGATTCCAAAAATTGAACTCTGCTTGCATTGGAGGCAAAAGAAATTAAATAGTCCGTGCAGGAAGTAAGGAAGATACTGACCATGAAAGTGGAAGAATAAAGCTTGAAACATTTAAACTTGCATACAATTCTCACCTTCCACTTGTGAATTTGAGTTAATTTCCTCCATTTAAAATTGGATGCTTTAGTTTTTTATTGAAGGTATGTGATGTTTAGTGTTTAATAAAGGGAATACAATTATTAGTATGTTAAGATTCTGTTTTCTTAAGATTGAAACATGGAAAATTTATATCCAACATCGGTTGCATGTAACTTAGGAGTGTAAAAAGCAACCAAACTGAAAACTGTGATTTATTTCGTTCGATTTTCGAACAGCTCTTTGTTTCCATGAATTTAGAGCAGAGTAATGGCTCAATCACGGTCTGTAGATAAAAGGGACAGTACCGGAGGAGTAAGTTTATCGATGTTATTCCTTGCATCTGGTGATAAAATTCCGAGCATTCATCCTGTCTGCCTCAGTGATACAACATATGCAATACTTAATAACACCTATAGTCCAGGAGAAACACTCGAACCAAACACTAACTTGTTGAAATCAGCCACCTGACTAAACGATGTCCTTGAAGGCAATTCATCAAACAGAACCTCCACTCTTCAGCAAATCGGATAAGATAAACTCTTGGGGTGTACCACCTTATATATATATATATATATATGTGCTGTTGGGGTATACCATCTTTCAGTTGAAATCCTAAATGATAACAATGATCCCTGATGGTCCAATGACAAAGCAAACGATATTGGCCACTGCTCTTGAATGTTCGCCAAGTCAGTCTATGCAGTGCATTTTGAGTCTCCATCTAATTTTGATCTTAGGAAGAAGGACCTCAATCATTCAAATAGGCAGGGGCATAATAGGCCGGAGGAAGAAGAGGTGAACTATGGAAATGGAGTGGTAGTTGTCACTTTCTTGCTTCTTTCTTTCATACTTCTATCTTTTGTTCCCCTTTTTTTTTTCTACTGGATGTTGGGGTCTTAGTTACTTAATCTGTTTTTTTTATCAAAGTAAATAAATTTTCATTGCTGAACGGGCCAAAACAAAAGCAAACGTATACAAGAAGTATACCCAAAAAGATAAAAAACCGACAAAAAAATACGGTTCTCTACGAAATACACCCAATCTTCTATACAACCAGGAACTTCATGGGTGCACCAAAAGAAAATAAGGGATACGAGGTTACTCCTCAACTGAACAGAACTGATCTCTACCCATTCAAATGCTCTTCTATTTCTTTCTTTCCAAATAACCCACATGATTACTAGTGGAGCAACAATGCATGGACTGTGCCTTCTCCTCCTCCTCCCACAACAGCTAAACATTAACTTTTTTACAATTCTTGGCAATACCCATGAGATGCCAAACCACTTAAGTATTTCCCACCATAACCTCGACGGTAGGCTACAACGTAGAAGGAGATGATCCACATCTTCACCCGCCTCTTTACACATGAAACACCAACTTATAGAAACGACCTTCCGCCAATGTTATCAAAGGCGAAAAGCGCAAAAAAGCTCTAATGTCCGTTGGGGCTTTAAGCGCAAAGCTCAACTAAAGCGTGAGCTTTAATGAAAAAAGGCGCGACCAGTGTTATTAAAAGCGAGCGCGTATCGCTTAAAGCGCAGAAGCGAAGCGAGGCGACGCGAGGGTCTACGCTTTTCTGCCCTAAAGCGCAACAGCTGTAAATAAGCGCACGCTTCTCGCAAAAAAAAACGAGAAGCGAGGCGATGAAAAAAAAGTGAGAAAAGCTCGCTTAAGCGAGATCCAGTGGCTGTCTAGGGTTTTTAAAAAAATAATTGCAAATACACTTACGACATTTCTTCCAAACACATCTGCTTCTTTGCTGCGACGACTCTCTTCTTCTCTTAACTGCTGCAAGCCTTGAGTTCTTGTCTTCTCTCAGGTACGTTTCTCTTCTTCTCCTTCTTCTCTTTCTTCTCTTCCCTTCCTCTTCTGATTTTCTCTGCTACTGTTCGACTCTCATCTTTTCTCTTCTTCTCTTTCTCTTCTTCCTTTCTATCTTTTTCAGTTCTTCTTTTCTATCCTGTCTTGTTTTTTTAGGGTTCTGCTGTCTCTTTTTTTATAATTTTTGCTGCTCACTGTTCGACTCCTCTCCTCTTTTTTCTTCTTCTCTTTCTCTTCTTCTTTTCTAATTTTTTCAGTTCTTTGTTCTGCCCTGTTTTCTATTAAAAGCGAGTGCTCTGTTTTTTTTTTAATTTCTGCTGTTCACTATGCTTCTGCTCTGTTTTTCTGCTGTTCACTGTTCTGCCCTGTTTTAACAATTCTGTTTATTTTTTGGTTGTTGAAGAATAGGATCTTGCTCCTTTTGTGATTTGGTTTTGCATTTGCTTAATATGTTGACTTATTAGGATTATTGACTATCTATTATTTACTTCTTAATTTAAGAATTGAAATATTTGCTTAATATGTTATTTTTATTGAGTTCTTGGTCATTTATCTTTGCCTATTTAATATTTTTTATTTAATATTTTTTTATTTATGTATTAAATTGCACTTCACATGAAAAAAGCGCGCTTCGCTTCACGCTTCTCGCTTCGGTGAAGCGAGGCCTCCTCACTTTTTTTTGCTTCTCGCTCTCCAAAACACTGGGCGCAACTGAAGAAAAAGTACAAATATGTATATGTAGTCCAAGACTAATAATTATAAGTATGAATAACAAATGTTAGTTTACAGATATGTATAGTGTAGTCTTGTCTCACATTGGAAGATGAGTAATATCTCCTTGTAGTGTATAACTATAAATAGGGACCTCTTGTATTGTATTTGTTAGTTTATAGATATGTATAGTGTAGTCTTGTCCCACATTGGAAGAGGAGTAATATCAAATAAGGACCTCTTGTATTGTATTTATCATCCAATATCAATAATATATTTTCTCCCGTGCCTTCTCACATGGTATCAGAGCATTAGTGAGAAAAGATCGTTGTGCGTCATTCCAACGTTAACCGGGAAGAAATAACTTAGTCATCGTGTAATTTTTCCGGTGACCTAAGGCTTGTCTAAGTGAAAGTCACTTTCTGTCAGTGTTGTGCTAAAACCAACACCACCACGAGGTAGATCACTCTCCGACTACCAACCCCTGAAATTTTATCCGACAGAAAAGCCGCCACGCTCCTCCACGCGCCGGCAACAACTTTTCCGGCGAGGGTTCCGGCCACTTTCCGGCCATTTTTTCGCGAAGCTTCTTTAGGATAGTGTGCTCTCCTCAAAATTCCGAGCCTACCCATCTAATTCAAATCAAATTTCGGCCACTTTTATATTTTTCCGGCGTGAACAGTG
>AWOL01S0085271.1:3787-14309 GCA_000715115.1 Nicotiana otophora
CGAGAGTCTCTTGAAGTGTAGGGGTATCAACATGCGCAGCAAGTGCCTACCTCCAAACTGGATCTACTAGTGACTATCTGTTGCAGCTCGGGTAGGTGCTCTGGCTGCACTACATGTCCCTCCTCGGCCTTTCCCCAGCCCCGGCCCCAGCCTCTGATCATCGAATCCAGCGGTACGCGACTCTAGTTTTGAAAATAATTTTTCCCGAAATAGCTTCCCGCGTTTTAGCCCACCTTATCACATCGCGTGGCTTCAAGTAGTTCGCCTGCTAGCAACACACGTGTCAAGCACACCTTATCTCATCGTATGTGTTTCGACCCTAATCCTAATACCACCGTATGCGTATCAATATCACAACATATCATAAATTGTACCTCAAGTGCCCAATATCACAAATTGCCAAAGAAGTCAACAATAATAATGTTTCCACAATAAATAGCCCATGGCTAAACCACTATATGCACAAGAGTCTAAACAATAGCGTCTGAAAGTGAATAACTCCACAAGAATGGTATTTCAACAATTTACAACATTACCTCAATGTGAACTGCGACCTTTATAACTCAATACCAAATTCAACAATATGATATTCCAAGAAATAGCAACTTCAAGTAAGGGACTCATCGGTTAAATAATGAACAAGGAATATAGAGGATAATCACTTCAACTAAACATGTGAAGACAATAAGCAAGTTTTAAGACAAGTATTAAAGATGACAAGTAAAGCATGTGAAGATAGACTAAAGATGATGAATATAACATATTATGGAAACTCAATTAAAGGCATGAAAGGAAACTACATAGCTAAAACCGGTCAATTANATTATCACATTTAGTCTGTGTACACACTTGTCACCTTGTGTACATGGCTTCCACATATCAAAATTAACACAAAACCACACCAATCCTATGTGGTAATTCACACACACAAAGTTAAGCAAGACACTTATCTCACAACATGCTAACTCAACCCACTAGTAAGCCTTTCCTGCAATTATCCAACTCTAAACGGCTCGAATCTAGCCAAAACAACTTCATACCATAAATACAAACTATAGGAAACTATTACGAACAATAAAGTTGCAATCTTTAAAAAGAAACACAAAGTCAACTCAAAAAGTCAACCCTGCGCTCACCTCTCGGAACCCGACCAAACTTACAAAATCCGAACTCCCATTCGATAACAAGTCCAACCATACAAGAATTACTCAAGTGTGACTTCAAATCGCCTTTCAAATCCCCAACTTTTAGTTTAAGAAGTTTCACAATTTTTCCCAAAATTTTCCAAGTCAAATCACTAATTAGATGACAAAAATAACAATGGATTCATGTAATATAGCCAAATATGGATTAGAATCACTTACCCTGATGATTTCCTAGACAATACCTCAAAACATCGCCATAAACTAAGCTCTCTAGGTCCAAAAGATGAAAATGAGATAAAACCCTCGAACACCCCCTTTTCTGCCCAGCCATTTTCGCTTTTACCGGCACACTGTCGCATCTGCGAAAAGATTCCATCGCATATGCGATTCCAACTAATGCCATGAAATTCTGCTTCTGCGGACAAAATGCTCACACCTGCGACCCCGCTCCTTACAATCTTTCTTCTGCAAAATAACACTCGCGCCTGCGGATGCGCATCTACGCCCAGGTATCCGCACTAGTGAACCCAAGACTGGGTTGGCCTTCTCCATTTTTGGGTTGCACCCTCACACACCTGCGTGTCCACACCCATGGCCAAAGCCTCCGCCAGTGCGATGATATTAGAAGAACAGACCTAATCACTTCAACCAAGTCAAAAATTATTCCGAATTCAATCCGAATCACACCCAGGGCCCTCGAGACCCCTTCCTAATATATCAAATCGTTCTGATACACATAACGGACCTACCTGTCATGTCCCAAAATCGGGGAGCGTGACCGGCACTTAACCGAGTAAACACGACACGAGTACTATGATAATGCCGGAAACAAGGCCCCGACTATACCTCAAACACATTACACAAGGAACAAAAGATACAAGACCCCGAAATAAAGTGGGGCTCACCAAGTCAGCTGAGAAGGGGGTGTACCGCTGTCATTGAACAAAGTCTCCTACTGTGGAACCACCTGCATCCATTAAATATGCAGCACCCCAGGGAAAAGGGATGTTAGTACCGTCGAATAGCACTAGTATGTATAACTAAACACCTTCTCAATAGAATGAATAATATTACGAAGAGGAACAATCATAAAATCAATGGAAGCCTCGAACAATACCAAAACATCAAGTTAGAACCACATAAATTTTCAAGTAAATTTCCATATTTTAAAGTTGGAGATCCTTAGTACTGATGTATCATCGTTCACAATACCATTATTCACAATACCAATACAACTGTACTTTTAGCACGGAGTCCGATCACGACCCGATCGGCTAGGCCTTCTCATTAGAGACATCAACCATAATCACTCTCAATACCAATACCACCATACCTTTAGCACGGAGTCCGATCACGATCCGATCCGCTAGGCCATCTCATTAGAGACATCAACCATAATCACAATTTCAATTATAATTTCCAATACAATCACCACCATATATGTGGTATGGCATCCGATCACCACCTGATCGGCTAGGTCATCTCATTCGAGACATCAACCTTTTTATATCAGTCATTTCATTTCATACTTCTTTCACATCTTTTCATTTCATTGGCACTAGTAGCCACAATTATAAAATCATTCTTAGCACTTGGCCGTATTTCATAATTCAAATTCTTTTTCCACTTTCAAACGTCATCATCGTCCTTAACAACAACAACGCCTTTCAATTCAAGACTTTAAATACTCATGGGAGCAACTAAGAATCTTAGGCACATACAGACTTTTCACATAATTTGGCATAACAACCCTCATTCGAACTTGACTTGAAGTCTTAACATTTTTAACACACATCCCCTACTTTGAACATATCCTCAAATGATAAGATAACATGATAAAAGCATTTGGAATTCATATTGAACATATATCTTTCAACACAAGCATATTCGGAATACAATATTTTAATGATCAATTCGGGATTCAATTCTAAGAGAAGCGTTTAGCCAACATACCTCAATTGAACTTCCTTGAACTCTAAAATGTTTTGGAATTCTTAGCAACTTCAATCTATTTTAGAAATATAACAAGTTGAACCTAAATTAGGAAGATGATCATGGTTCTAGCTCATTTGAGCATTTTATCAAAAAACTAGGTGTGCATTAAGGTTTCAAGATCTTTTTATGGAGGATTCCATCATCCCACGACCCATTATTTATCATTTATAGCTCACAATCACCCTACACCCTTTGATGACACATGCATGCAAAATAAACAACTCCCATACCAAATTGTCTTGCTAATTACACATTTTTAGATAAATTTCGAAATTTAGTGCTAGGGTGTAAAATCTTACCTCTAGGATGAAGACCTAGTGAGTTTTCCTTGTTAATTTTCAAAGCTTTTAGCAAGAATTGAAGGACAATTTGTTGAAGATCACTCTCCCACTCTAAGGCACTCTCTCACTTTCAAAATATCAGATTTTAGCTAACAAATGACTTGTCCCCTCTCTCTACCCAGCCATGGGTTTATTTAATGGTCTTATACATGCGCGGCCGCAAACCTGGGCAAGTGGCCGAGGATCTGGCCGCGCACACAGGGCAAAAACTCCAAAATATGTGCAGCCGCACATCTGGCCGTGCATATGACATAGGTCCAGTACAACGACCATCACCTTTTGTATACATATCTAAATGACGAACGGTTTAATGCTTTGGAAACTAGACTCAAAGAGCTTTAATTTGATAGGTAGATCACCTCCTAAGTCATTATAGTTTGGTAGCAGCATGCATTTGAAGTAGGATGTTGTGGGAATTGAGACATCCTTTCCACGTAGTGTATCCAACTTGTTCCGCACAAAATTCTTGCCATTCAAAAAACTCCTTAGTATGTTCCAACACACCTTAAACACATATTTTCATTTCAAAATGATGTGGTTCTATCCCATGGGTCTTCTTTCATACTCGAATATGTTATTCCCAAATACTGTTGGTGCACCTTAAACTTTTAAATCATAAGGAAATTGTAACGGGGCCTTACACTACCAGAGGCCAAAAATCACATCAAACAACATCAATTCTCCGAATCGTAGCCTAATTCAAGCCTATTGAAACTATGAACATCTGACTTCCAAAACTAATGCCGACTCATGCCAAAACAACTCCGATTAACGTCAAAGTTTGCACACAATTCATAAATGACATGGCCGACCTATTCCAATTTCCATAATTAGAATTCGACCGCGATATCTGTAAAGTCAACTCCCGGTCAAACTTCTCAACATTCCAAACCTTCAACTTTATAACTTTTTCCAATTCAAGATGAAACGACATACGGACCTCCAAATCACTATCGGAGCATGCTACTAAGTTCAAAATCACCATTTAAAGCTATTGGAACAATCCAAACTCCATTCCGCAGTCGTCTAAACAAAATTAAATCTACGGTCAACTCCTTCAACTTAAACTTCCAACTTTGGAACTAAGTGTCCCATTTCACTCTGAAACTCACCTGAACATAAACCAAACACCCCCAGAAAGTCACCCGAACATAAACCAAACATAGGGTAAGTACGTTTTGCTCGAATTTGTTTATATTCCATGATTCTTTCATTGTTTTTATCATTTAATTGGATAATTAAAGTGAATAAATTGGGGATTTTGGCAAAACATTTCCTAAAGTTAAAAGTTAGGATTTGAAGGTCATTTCAGGTCGAAATTAGATAAAATTGGTATGATTAAACTTGCAAGTGAATGGGTGTTCAGGGTTTGTGAGTTTGATTGGATTCCAAGGTGCGATCTCGGAGTTGACCTTTCGGGTTGACTTTTTGATTTTGATAAAGATCGAAGCTTTATTTTTTGAAGTTGTTTTCTACAATATTATTTGATGATATTAAGTTGTTGGTGAGTAGATTCGAATTGTTCGGAGGCCGATTCGTGTGGGAAGGGATTTTTGGAGTATTGGCTCGCGTGTTTTGAGGTAAGTGACATAACTAATCTTGGTTTTGAGGGTAATTAACCATAGGAACTATGTTACATGAGACATATTGAGGTGACACACATTCTAAGTGACAGAAATGGGTACGTGCAGCGAAGTGTTCATGATTACGGTTGGTTTTAGACTATTATGAGATTTGTTTTGCTATCGTGCCTTGTTATATCCGTGTCTTCTCGACTTGTAAGGTTATTTGAACCATGATTCATGTTATAAACCACATCTAGGCTATGTGCTATTTGTTTGAAACATTATAGGGCTTGTTCTTGTAGTTTATGATCTATTTGCCTAAATTGTACTCATAATCTCAGTCATGATGCTATGTCTATGTATGATATCTTTTTCTCAGTACTTTCTTATTTAATTCTTCACATGTTGTTGGTGCCTCGTATGTGTAACACTGCTTAAGTGAGTTTTGTGAGATGTGATTATCTGAGACTTGATCAGTTAATGATTGAGCTTGGGCCATAGAGTCGATTTGGTATTGAGTATGAGGTGACGCCTACGCCATGCTCACATTGGGCTAAATGTTATTGTTTTGGGGTGACACGTGCACTAGGCCCTATTATTTGGGCTATGTGATTATAATTAACGCTTGGGCAGGATCCGCTTCTCAAGAGTCTGACATGCCAGCAATGGGCGCAGACATATTGTTTTATATACGTGCTTGATGATGGGCAGTTATGCCAGCACCCGTACAATGCTATATGTGATTATTCTTGATGGGTCCATAGTGATATTGTTGAGTTGCCATGTATATTTGACATGTACTTTCCTCATGTTAGCTGGTAAATTAAATTTATTATCCGTGTTAGGCTTTAACGGTTATATATGGAAAGTACGCCTAAATTCCTGATATTATTGAGCTACATGCATAAACTTATTTTCTTTTTTATCATGAGTTGTTATTAGTTATTAATATTAGTATCTGAATATTTCTTCTTAGCTTGTCACTAATTTCATACCAAGGTTAGTTTTGTTACTTATTGCATGGGGTTGGTTATACTCATACTACACTCTACACTTTGTGTGCAGATCCAGGTACATCCGGACGAGGTGATCTCTAAAGTTCTTGTAACGACCTGATTAGTCATTTTGAGTATTGTAGCCACGTTACCCTATTTATTGTCTCTTTTTTTTCATTTGTGGTTACATGACTTGTCGGGGTGGTTGGTTTGGTTCCGGGTGAGTTTCAGAGTGAATTGGGACACTTAGTCCCAAAGTTGAAAGATTATTTTGAAAGAGTTGACCGGAGATTGACTTTTATATTAACGTCGCCAGAACAGTGTTTTGCTGGTTTTGATAGCTTTGTATAGTGATTTTGGATTGAAGGATATATCCGGATGTGAATGTGGAGGCTCGTAGGTTGTTCGAATTTGAATTGGCAAAAGTTAGAAAGTTGAAGGTTTGGAAGATTGATAGGCTTGACTAAGGGTTGACTTTATTGATATTTGGCTCGGATTGTGATTTCGGAAGTGGAGTAGGTACATTATGACATTTCGGACTTGCATGCAAAATTTGAGGTCATTATGAGGTGTTTAGGCTTGTTCGTCGTTAGTTTCTAATTTGGAAATGTTTATTAGTTCATTAGGCTTGAATTGGGATACAATTTGTGGTTTTGTTGTTTGATGTGATTTGAGGCTACGAGTAAGTTTGTATTATGTTTTAGGATTTGCTAGTATAATTGGTTGAGATCCCGAGAGCTTCGGGTGTGTTTCGAATGGGTTTGAGACTTTCTTCATGTGTTGGAAATTTTGATTTCTATGCTTCTGGTATCATTCTTCGCTATCACGGAGAATGGGTCGCGATCACGTAGAGTATTTGCTAGCACATGGGTTTTTTCACTTCGCATTTGTCAAGAAAAGGATGCATTCGCGAAACGTTGGGGTGTTTGTTCATCGTGAACGCGAGTGTCGGGCCGCGTACGCATAAACAGAAGGTGAGATTGTATGGTGGAACACATTCTTCATCGTGGTCACGAGGACAGAGTCGCGATCATGAAGCCTGAGGATATTCTGTCACCACGTTCTCATTTGTAGCCTCGTGTTCTGTAAGAGGTTTAGGGATTTGGTGAAATTTGTTCTTCGCGATCGAAAAGTCTTTTCCGCGATAGTGGAGAGTTGGGAAAATATAGTACTCTATTTCGAGGGTTTGATTCATTTTAACATATTTTGAGTTGTAGAGCTCAGTTGTGTGAGATTTTGGAGAGGATTTTCACGGTTTGGATCGGGGTAAATGTTTTTGACTCAGAGTTGACCATTATTCATGATTCCATCATTGGTTTTATTATTTAATTAGTGATTTGTGTTAAAGAAATTTTGGATTTTTTTAAAACCTTTCCAAAATTATAAATTGAAGATTTGAAGGTCGATTTGAGGTCGGAAATGGATAATATTTTATGGTTAGACTCGTATCAGAATGGGTGCTCAATATTTGTATGTTTGGTCAGGTTCGGAGGTGCGGGCCCAGGTTGACTTTTTGAGTTGACCGTTTTATTTTCACTAAAGATTGAATCTTTATTATCGTGTCACGCCCCGAACTCGGGGAGAGCGACCGGCGCTCAACCAAGATAACATGGCCGAGCAAGTCTGTACAATATCTCTACCCGAACTTACTCATGAATGATAGTAAAATCCAATTCATTAATTAATCAGTGGGGAGGATCAAGTAAACAACACCAATTCATTATCAGCAGTTACATCATTTATAAGCTTCAAAATACATACTTTTTCATAGTTTAATGTGGAACGTGTGATCCAATTACAACATTACTAGTTTTACTTTCCCCACCCAGCGTACCACCCACGCTATGTCTACAGAGCCTCTATTAGATACAAAAGAGTACAATGATATTGTCGGCAACAAGGCTCTAGCTATACCTCAAAATATGGTGATAAAGTGAACAAAGGATACATGACCACGAGTGAAGTAGGGCTCACCAAATTAGCTGGGAAAAGAGTGTAGCGTTATCGCAGATCAGTGTCGCCTGCTGTGGAACCACCTGCATCCATTAAAGATACAGTGCCCCCGGCATAAGGGACGTTAGTACTGTCGAATACTAATAGTATATATGACTAAACACTCTCTAAAAGAAACGAGCAGTAATGCAAGTAAGGACAGTCATAATATCAGTTAAAACCTCAAACAATTACCAACTATCAAATTAGAGATAGTATAAGTTTTTAAATAAATTTCCAAATTTTATGTTTGGAAATCTTTGGTACCGGTATACCATTATTCACAATTTTTATTACAATTTCCAACACAGTCACCACCATGTGTGCGGCATGGCATCCAATCATGACCTGATTGGTTAGGTCATCTCATGAGAGACATAAACCAAATCACAATTTCAATTACAATCTTTAACACAGTCACCCCCATGTGTGCGGCATGGCGTCCAATCACGACCCGGTCCACTAGGCCGTCTCATATGAGATATCACCCTTTTTTATCAATCATCCCATTTCATATTTCTTGTACATCTCTTACTTTCAGTGGCACTTATGGTCGCAATTGTATTATTTCTCTTGGCACATTGGCCGTGTTTCTTATTTCACATTTCGCATTACGTGATTCGTATTTTATGTTTCGTATTTCATGCACACCTTTTTACTTTCAACCATCATCATGGACTTTCCAAAAACAAGGCATTTCTATTCAAGACATTTAAGCATACATTTGACCAAATATGAGTCTTAGGCACATCACGATTTCATACACAATCTTTCATTAGCTTTCATTTGAAACACAACTTGACGTCAAGGCATTTAGATATGCAACATATACTTTGAACACATTCTCAAATAGTAGTACAACATAACAAATAGCATTTGAATTACATATTGATTGCGGATGTCAGTTGACACCAGCCTATTCGGGTAATCGATTCACAATGAGCAACTCGGGACTTACTTAGATATTGTGGGGTTCAATTTTCAAGAGAAGAGTTTAGCCAACATATCTCACTTGAGCTTCCTTAACTCTAAAATGTTTCAGAAATCTTAGCAACTTCAATCTATTTTAAAAAAGTAACAAATTGAATTAGGAAGATGATCATAGTTCTAGCTCATTTGAGCATTTTATCAAGCACTAGGTGTACATTAAGGTTTCAAGGTCCTTTTATGTAGAATTCCTTCTTCCCACAACCCCTTCTGTACTATTTTATCTCAACAATCTCCCTACATCCCATGATCAATCATGTATGAATAACAAGCCACTCCCATACCCATGAATTATCTTACTAATTGCCCATGTATAGTTAAATTTCAAAATTAAGAGATAGGGTGTAGAATCTTACCTCTAGGATGAAGACAGTGTGCTTTCCTTGTTAATGCTTCCAATATTTTGAGTAAGAATTGGGGAATAATTGATTGAGGAACTCTCTTCCTCTCTAGAGCCTTTTCCCTAACTCAAAATATCAACTTCTCACTTCACAAGGTCTTCATGACCCCGTCTGAAACTCACCCGAGGCCCTCTGGACATTTACTAAATACATCAACACGTTTTAAACTACCATACGAACTTAGTCGAGGCCTCAAACCACGTCAAACAATGTCAAAATTTATGCCGAAACATATCAAATCAATCCGAAATGACGTCAAATTTTGCACATGAGTCATATATGACATAATGGACATGTTTCAATTTCGTGTTTCGAAATCTGACCCCGTTATAAACAAATTCAACCTTCGGCCAACTTATAACTATTGTAAAACTTCAACTTTTCGAATTTTCATCATAATGGGCCGAATTGTCCTACGGACTTCCAAATCCAAATCCGGACATACGCCTAAGTCTGCAATCACCATACGAAGCCATTGAAATCATCAAAAATCCATTTTGGAGCCATTTGCACAAACGTGAAACTCCGGTAAACTCTTTTCTTTTAAGCTTCTGAAATGAGTATTGTTCAGCCAATTTAATCTCGAATCATCCGAAAACCAAACTCGTCCGCACACACATGTCAATACATATTTCAAAGCTGCCCGAGACCATGAACTTTTGAACGGGACGTTAATTCTTAAAACGGCAAGTTGGGTTGTTACATTCATGGACTTTCCAATAACAAGGTATTTCTATTCAATACATTTAAGCATACATTTGAGCAAATAGGAGTCGTAGGCACATCACGATTTCTTACAAAATCGTTCATTAGCTTTCATTTGAAACACAACTTGAAGTCAAGGCATTTAGATATGCAACCCACACTTTGAACACATTCTCAAATAGTAATACCACATAACAAAAGCATTTGAATTACATATTGATCACGGATGTCTGTTAACACTAGTTTATTCGGGTAATCGATTCACAATGAGCAACTCGGGACTTACATGGATATTGTGGGGTTAAAGTTTTAAGAGAAGAGTTTAGCCAGAACACCTTACTTGAACTTCCTTAACTCTAAAATGTTTCGGAAATCATAGCAACTTCAATCTATTTT